>RQOL01000291.1:0-42174 GCA_013076295.1 Sanderia malayensis
AGGGTATGTATTGTAGGGTATGTTATGTAGGGTATGTATTGTAGGGTATGTATTGTAGGGTATTTATTGTAGGGTATGTGTAGGTATTTATTGTAGGGTATGTATCGTAGGGTATGTATTGTAGGGTATGTATCGTAGGGTATGTATTGTAGGGTATGTATTGTAGGGTATGTATTGTAGGGTATGTATGTAGGGTATGTATTGTAGGGTATTTTTGTAGGGTAGTATTGTTGGGTATGTATTGTAGGGTATGTATTGTAGGGTTTGTATTTAAGGGTATGTATTGTAGGGTATGTTATGTAGGTTATGTATTGTAGGGTATGTATTGTAGGGTATACATTGTAGGGTATGTATTTAGGGTATGTATTGTAGGGTATGTATTGTAGGGTATGTATTGTAGGGTATGTATTGTAGGGTAGGTTATGTAGGTTATGTATTGTAGGGTATGCCTTGTAGGGTATGCATTGTAGGTATGTATTGTAGGGTATGTATTGTAGGGTATGTATTGTAGGGTATGTATTGTAGCGTATGTTATGTAGGTTATGTATTATAGGGTATGGATTCTAGGGTATGCATTGTAGGGTATGTATTGTAGGGTATGTATTGTAGGGTATGTATTGTAGGGTATGTTATGTAGGTTATGTATTGTAGGGTATGGATTCTAGGGTATGCATTGTAGGGTATGTATTGTAAGGTATATATTGCAGGGTATGTATTGTAGGGTATGTATTGTAAGGTATGTATTGTAGGGTATGTATTGTAGGGTATGTATTGTAGGGTATGTATTGTTGGGTATGTATTGTAGGGTATGTATTGTAGGGTATGTATTGTAGGGTATGTATTGTAGGGTATGTATTTATAGGGTATGTATTGTAGGGTATGTATTGTAGGGTATGTATGGTAGGGTATGTATTGTAGGGTATGTATCGTAGGGTATGTATTGTAGGGTATGTATTCTAGGGTATGTATTGTAGGGTATGTATGTAGGGTATTTATTGTCGGGTATTTATTGTTATTATTGTAGGGTATGTATTGTAGGTATGTGTTGTAGGGTATGTATTGTAGGGTATGTATGTAGGGTATGTATTGTAGGGTATTTATTGTAGGGTGTGCATTGAGGGGTATGTATCGTACGGTATGTGTTGTAGGGTAAGTATTGTAGGGTATGTATGTAGGGTATGTATTGTAGGGTATGTATTGTAGGGTATTTATTGTAGGGTATGTATTGTAGGGTATTTATTGTAGGGTATGTATCGTAGGGTATGTATTGTAGGGTATGTATCGTAGGGTATGTATTGTAGGGTATGTATTGTAGGGTATGTATGTAGGGTATGTATTGTGGGGTATTTATTGTAGGCTATTTATTGTGGGTATGTATTGTAAGGTATTCATTGTAGGGTATGTATTGTAGGGTATGTATCGTAGGGTATGTATTGTAGGTATGTATTGTAGGGTATGTATTGTAGGGTATGTATGTAGGGTATGTATTGTAGGGTATTTATTGTCGGGTATTTATTGTAGGGTATGTATTGTAGGGTATGTATTGTAGGGTATGTGTTGTAGGGTATGTATTGTAGGGTATGTATGTAGGGTATGTATTGTAGGGTATTTATTGTAGGGTGTGCATTGAGGGGTATGTATCGTACGGTATGTGTGTAGGGTAAGTATTGTAGGGTATGTATGTAGGGTATGTATTGTAGGGTATGTATTGTAGGGTATTTATTGTAGGGTATGTATTGTAGGGTATTTATTGTAGGGTATGTATCGTAGGGTATGTATTGTAGGTATGTATCGTAGGTATGTATTGTAGGGTACGTATTTAGGGTATGTATGTAGGGTATGTATTGTAGGGTATTTATTGTAGGCTATTTATTGTAGGGTATGTATTTTAAGGTATTCATTGTAGGGTATGTATTGTAGGGTATGTATTGTAGGGTATGTGTTGTAGGGTTTGTATTGTAGGGTATGTATTGTAGGGTATTTATTGTGGGGTATGTATCGTAGGGTATGTATTGTAGGGTATGTATGTAGGGTATGTATTGTAGGGTATTTATTGTCGGGTATTTATTGTAGGGTATGTATTGTATGGTATTCATTGTAGGGTATTATTTGTAGGGTATGTATTGTAGGGTATGTATTGTAGGGTATTTATGTAGGGTATGTATCGTAGGGTATGTATTGTAGGGTATGTATCGTAGGGTATGTATTGTAGGGTATGTATTGTAGGGTATGTATTGTAGGGTATGTATGTAGGGTATGTATTGTAGGGTATTTATTGTAGGGTGGCATTGAGGTATGTATCGTACGGTATGTGTTGTAGGGTAAGTATTGTAGGGTATGTATGTAGGGTATGTATTTGTAGGGTTGTATTGTAGGGTATTTATTGTAGGTATGTATTGTAGGGTATTTATTGTAGGGTATGTATCGTAGGGTATGTATCGTAGGGTATGTATCGTAGGGTATGTATTGTAGGGTATGTATTGTAGGGTATGTGTTGTAGGGTTTGTATTGTAGGGTATGTATTGTAGGGTATGTATTGTAGGGTATGTATCGTAGGTTATGTATTGTAGGTTATGTATAGCAGAGTATGTATTGTAGGGTTTGTATTGTAGGGTATGTATTGTAGGGTATTTATTGTAGGGTATGTATCGTAGGGTATGTATCGTAGGGTATGTATCGTAGGGTATGTATTGTAGGTATGTATGTAGGGTATGTATTGTAGGGTATGTATTGTAGGGTATGTATTGTAAGGTATGTATTGTAGGGTATGTATAGAAGGGTATGTTATGTAAGGTATGTATTGTAGGGTATTTATTGTAGGGTATTTATTGTAGGGTATGTATTGTAAGGTATTTATTGTAGGGTATGTATTGTAGGGTATGTATTCGTAGGGTATGTATCGTAGGGTATGTATCGTAGGGTATGTATCGTAGGTATGTATCGTAGGGTAAGTAATGTAGGTATGTATTGTAGTGTATGTATTGTAGGGTATGTATTGTAAGGTATGTATTGTAGGGTATGTATTATAAGGTATGTATGTAGGGTATTATCGTAGGGTATGTATCGTAGGTATATATCGTAGGGTATGTAATGTAGGGTATGTATTGTAGGGTATGTATTGTAGGGTATGTATTGTAGGTATGTATTGTAAGGGTATGTATAGTAGGGTATGTATTGTAAGGTATTTATTGTAGGGTATGTATTGTAGGGTATGTATCGTAGGGTATGTATGGTAGGGTATGTATCGTAGGGTATGTATCGTAGGTATGTATCGTAGGGTATGTATCGTAGGGTATGTATCGTAGGGTAAGTAATGTAGGTATGTATTGTAGTGTATGTATTGTAGGGTATGTATTGTAAGGTAGTATGTGTGGGTATTATAAGGTATGTATTGTAGGTATGTATCGTGGGTATGTATCGTAGGGTATGTAATGTAGGGTATGTATTGTAGGGTATGTATTGTAGGGTATGTATTGTAAGGTATGTATTGTAGGGTATGTATTATAAGGTATGTATCGTAGGTATGTATTGTAGGTATGTATTGTAGGGTATGTATCGTAGGGTATGTATCGTAGGGTATATAATGTAGGGTATGATTTGTAGGGTATGTTATTGTAGGGTAGTATTGTGTATGTATTGTAGGTAGTATTATAGGTATTATCGTAGGTATGTATTTAGGGTATGTATTAAGGTATGTATTGCAGGTATGTATTGTAGGGTATGTATTGTAGGGTAGGTATTGTAGGGTATTATGTGTAATGGTATGTATTGTAGGGTATGTATGTAGGGTATTTATGTAAGGTATGTATTGTAGGGTATTTATTGTAGGGTATATTGTAGGGTATGTATTGCAAGGTATTCATTGTAGGGTATGTGTAGGGTAAGTATTGTAGGGTATGTGTTGTAGGTATGTATTGTAGGGTATGTATTGTAGGGTATGTGTGTAGTGTATGTGTAGGGTATTTATGTAGGGTATGCATTGTGGGTATGATATCGTAGGTATGTATTGTAGGGTATGTATTGTAGGGTATGTATGTAGGGTATGTATTGTAGGGTATGTATGTAGGGTATTTAATTGTAGGGTATGTATCGTAGGGTATGTATCGTAGGGTATGTATCGTAGGGTATGTATTGTAGGGTATGTATCGTAGGGTATGTATTGTAGGGTATGTTTTGTAGGGTATGTATTGTAGGGTATGTATTGTAGGGTATGTATTTTAGGGTATGTATGTAGGTATGGGCATGAGCGGCAGCGAATGCAGCGCGCGAAGCGCGCCAACCAGATTAAGCTTTGTCTACTTGACGGGCTCCGGGGAGGGAGCGAGGCGACCGAACCCCGCCCATGTATGTATGTATGTATGTATGTATGTATGTATGTATGTATGTATGTATGTAGGTATGTAGGTATGTATGTATGTAGGTATGTATGGTATGTATGTAGGGTATGTAGCGGAAGTGATGTAGCGAAGGGTTATTTATGTTGTGGTATTGTAGGGTATGTATGTATGTATGTATGTATGTAGGGTATGTATGTATGTATGTAGGGTATGTATGTAGGGTATGTATGTAGGGTATGTATGTAGGGTATGTATGTATATTATGTATAGTATTTATATATAGTATATAGGGTATGTATTGATGTATATATTTATGTATAGTATCTATAGTAAGTATGTATGTATTGTAATGTTATGTAATGCTTCTATTTCTAATTTTGTAATTTTTCAAAAAAGATCACTGCAAAACAGACACTGTCCTTCTTTATGAACAAATGATCTTCAATTAACAAAAATGAACTCACCTCACTATAATAATGTTCACAAGGAATGACCGCAAACATTCACTTTATGTCTGGGCACCTGAAAAACAAGAAGAAATCATGTAATATACTTTATAGCATGTTGGCTCATCTCAGTTCTTTTCATGTGGCCTGAAGTCTATAAATGTAAGTAATTTATTGTAACTGCAAATCATTAATTACCTCCACCTCATGTATTCACCCAGTCAAACAACGTACTTACCTTCTTACCTTTGGTCATCCTTCCATGGCCTACTCTTATTATTGGTATTTTTACCAACAGCAATATTTCTGAACATATAACAGCTCACGAAAAATCAATGTACTTCATTCTCCATGTGTCCGTGGTGGAATACCTATGTTTTTGCTGTTGTTGTGTTCAACAACCTCTGTCCAATACATCATCACCATCAAAATCCCCACAACGCCATGGTGAGAAATGATCTATTTCTAGATATCATGCATAATAAAGTCCACCAAATTATTTCTTATACTTAGAGATTACAAAACGACACTTCTCCCCATCATCAACAAACAACAACGTCGTTTTCTCTTCGGTGCCAAGTACATGCTGTTCCTGTTGTTTTCAACTGCCTCACTGTCGAATGGATCATCATTAGAATAATAATAACAACAACGAGGCACGCCGCCGAATAGAGGCCACAAACTTTCAAATTGGCGCGAATTTAAAATAGCAATTGCGTCTTTACTTTCTTGCTATACCAAATGTAAAATTTGTTGTTAGAAATTGGCAGATAATTATAATTATATTACAATTTTTTGTATATATCGACAAAAGCATTGTTAGAAAGATTGTTTTATTTTATTGGTAAGTTGAATGTTGAAATTTACCTTTCCTAAACAATCCTTATTTACACCGACAGCGTCTTCTTTAAAGCAACCGTTGTCTTTCATTGCATCGCAATGCACTGTCTTTTTAGCGTTTCTGTCATGTGGTTTTTAGCGTTTCTGTCATCTGGCTTCTCCGTTAATGTCCAGCCACTTTTGTTATTATTAACAAAGTAAAGTAAAGTGAAGTTTTTTATAAAGTATGTATTTCACTCCTTCACTTCAGCATGACATTTTATTCTCATTTCTTCACTCAACTCAATCAACATAATAATATACAAGTTAAACATGTTAAACATTCCTTAGTATTAATGGCAACTTTACAAGATAATCAATTCATCCAAATCATCTTTCTTCTTTTGTAAAAACAGGATTTCCAAAAAAGTTGAATCCTCAAATATTTGGTGAGTGTCACAACAATTGCTCTTATACGAAGCCTATTTTAATTAATGTTTAAATGCCTCACTCTGTAATGTACATTCATATACCAAATTTGAAGCTTAACTACTATATTTAAAGTAGTATTAACAATTGCAACAATTCTTATCAATAGAAAGCAAATTTACTGCACAATGCAAATAAAATCTAGCCTTACAAACACATCAAATGTAGGTTTATAGATTTTTCTTTGCAAGAATGAAATGGATGATTAACTTTTCAAATCCATTCATTATCACAACTGTTTTCCTTTTAGTTGTTAAAGAACACAATAGAAAGAGTGATGTAGGTCATAAGATAAAGTGCTCCAATATTTTTTATTGGAAACTTTCAATAACCAATAATTTAATTCAACAATCAAGAGTAATTCCAAACATTTCTTACAATTATGTTTTAAATTATTTATTTTATCTTGCAGCTCACCACAAAACAACAACCCATCACAAAACTTGCTCACAAAAATCACTCTTATTTCAAATTTTCACTTAAATTGGGTTGCATATAAAACACATTTTTTCTTTTTTTATATTATCTCTTGCAAAATGCCAAGAAAAACAAAAAGGGCATTACCGGCACCAGTCGTCGTAATCAAATGCGGGATGCAGCTCGCCGCCGTCGTGAGAATAACCAACAGCCTCATCCTGCTGATTTGCCACCTGATAATATGGTACAGGAAGCAGTGAATGATCTTCACCAGTTGCAGCAAGAATACCCTCAGCAACCAGCCCCAGAATATCAACCACTCCCACTTCATTATCCACAAATGCAGGCATTATATGTGCCATGGCAACTACCTGCGATGCTTCCCCACTACGGACTTATAGCAGTTCCACAACCAATAAACAATGGCTTACAATATCCTGCAGCACTGGCCCTCAACTTCAGGTACACAACTCAATAATTTCTGCCAATCTTTTCAAATCACATCAACCATATATTATACAGCTTTTTGTAATTAAAAACTATCAAAATTAAATCAGTTATTATATCAACCAAATTATCAATATTTTTCCATCCGCAGGTACCGCCGATGGTTATGCAGTTGCAACCACCCCTTCTGAATCGTAATCATGAAGGTCCAGCAGCAATACAAACGGCAGATGTGGAGATGCTTAATGTAAATCAAGCTCAAAATGACAATGAGGTAAAACTAACTACAGCAGGCAACTCCATTCTCCATAACCCAAATCCCTCATGCAATTTCCTACTTGAGACATGTCAATTATAGTTCCCATTTTATTTTCATCAATTTACATAGTCACAAGTAATGGCATCAACATTTCTAATAACTATAACTAAAATAACTAATTCCATTTAATTTTCATTATTAACAGATACGGCCAATGCAGATGCAACCCGAAACACATATTGAAAATGAAAATAATGAAATTGAAAGGCCAGCACAACCTGATGAAATCAACGTGGAACAACACATTCCAATTCCACATGATAATCAGGTAAAGAGACTACCATCAAAATTGGCTTTAAATACACCAGTCATTCTCCATATGACCATGTCAGGAAATTATTTTACTCTCTAAATAGACATATCTTCACAAGTTTCAGTTTTATGCATTTCAAAACACATTATTGAATTATATTAACTTAGATTGCATTGCATTTCAGGATCCACAAATATTGCCTGCTGCTATGGAATTGCAACCAACCTTGAAATGAGAATGAAGAAAATCAAATAGCGGTACAACCACAAGAAGTTGAAATGCAAAACGAAATCCAACCACAACACCAAGATGATGTCCCCAACCCATCGAACATCAAGAAAGGGAAGTAAATCAACCTATTCTTGAAATTCCTCAATTCTCCCCAATGCCTCATCATCTTGGGAAAATGACTAGAACATGTATTCACTGTGAAGCGAAGTACTTCCGAGAGGAACTCAACTCAAAAAGGCAATGCAAATGGGAGGATTAATAACTCTCGATCCCATTCAACCACCCCCGGCAAATGTGATGCATTTATACACTGGAATACTGAGGAATCTAAATATTTTCTCAAAAATTTCCGTAGATACAATTCCCTAATGGCGATGGCATCCTGGACAGCTAACGTTGTAAGACACGCTAATGCAGGACCACCAGTCATCACCATACATGGAAACGCATACCATATGACAGGTAAATATAACGTCCCTCTCTTACTAGCTCTTATATTATGCTACATTTTCATATAATAGCTTCACGTGATGAAACGGATGTTCACAGAACGCTCAAGTCCTTTCCCACCCAATCTACAATGGATTAGCTCTCTACTATCCTTGCCATGATATTAAGAGTTGTCAAATCGAAAATCAAATCGCTTTATGATGCTTTTACAACAAGGGACTTGCTGCATTCAAAATTACAGTCGATATAACGAAGTACAATTTACAATGTTCATTTGAATTCAACAGGGGTAACTGAAACCGACAGGTCCCGAAAATATGCAGAATTATATATTATGGACACCCAACAAGCACTGCAAGAACGCCAGAACACAGCCAGGGAACAAAACTTGGACTTAGACATGGTGGCACTGCTGCAAAACGAATTGATGGCAGTAAATCGGTTTGCTCAACATTTCAAAACAATGGGAGAGGTACTGGAAGAGCAAAGGCAGCAAGCCATTGCCAATGATCAGCCTATTCCCACATTCAAGATGATTATTACCGGTCGCCCAGAACAAGATCTAAGATATGATAATCCTACTGCCAGAGAAATTGCAGCAGTCTACACTACACGCAATGGCGGTGCTCCTAATCCCGAGGATAGAGAGCTTCAAATTCGAACAAGGCGTGGTAATCCTATGAAGATTAATGCCATAGATCCTGTTGCGGATCCTCTAACCTATCCATTGTTGTTCTTTCAGGGTGATCGTGGATACAGCGTGGACCTTCAACGTCTACCTACACGTGAAGGACAAGGCCAGCAAAATGCTAATCGTAACCACCGTACCAAACTTACAATCGCCGAATATTATTCGTACCGAATACAAGTCAGAAATCAACTGTCCACCATCCACAGGGCAACACTTCTCTTTCAACAATATTTGGTGGATGCATACACCAAAATAGAAGGAAACAAGCTCAACTGGATTTTACACAATCAACGGCAATTACGTGCTGACAGTTATCGAGGCCTGACGGATCACCTGAACAGAAGGGCTGAAATCGAAAATCAAATGGCCAGGGCAAACAATCCCAACGAACCCCTTCACATTGATGTCGGTCGTGTTGTCATACTTCCCTCATCTTTTTCAGGCAGTCAACGAAATATGTACCAGAACTTTCAAGATGCAATGACCATCGTAAGAAAGTATGGCAAGCCTGACATCTTCCTAACCATGACGGCCAATCCCAAGTGGAAGGAGATTTCAGAAAACATTCTACCACACCAGAAGTCGAATGACCGGCCTGACATCGTCACACGAGAATTTCAACAGAAACTACAAGAACTACTGGAAGATGTCCTTCACAAGCACATTCTCGGACACACTATTGCACATGTATATGTCATCGAATTTCAGAAGAGAGGACTACCACACGCTCACATGATTCTTTTCCTCTCTGAGGCTGATAGACCACGAACACCTGAACAGGTACATCTATAGCAATAATCTATTATAGAGTAAAAGATAGAGTAATTATACATTTATTATTGAGTATGAAATATTATCATCAGTTGTATTGCTTAGTAAAAACACAGTGCATTTTGATGTGTAGAACTTACATGTGATATTTTTCCTCCAAACCTACAGGTAGATCGACTCATATCAGCTGAAATTCCGGACCCACAGGATTCAAGATATCACAAGTTAGTACTGAAGCACATGACACATGGACCATGCGGTGATATAAACCCCGGATGCGTTTGCATGGAGAATAACAAATGCAAGAAACGATTTCCGAAAGATCGCACTGCCGAAACACAGGTCAATGCGAATGGTTATCCACTCTACAGACGACGCTGTCGTCACCCAGTTAATCTGGAAGATCGACTTCTAGATGATACATGGGTTGTGCCACATAATCGCCATCTTCTACTCAAGTATCAGTGTCACATTAATGTGGAAATATGTAGCACTGTGAAGTCCGTGAAATATATTTTCAAATATATTCACAAAGGACAAGATATGGCACACGTGGAAATTCTTCAAGGACAGCAGCAACAAGTACCTCAAGATATTGAGCACGATGAAGTACGCCAATACATCAACGCCCGGTATATTGGACCTCATGAAGCTGTTCATAGAATATTCCAATTTGCCATGCACGAGAAAAGTCACACTATCAAACGTCTGCATGTTCATCTACCTGATCAGCAGACCGTATACTTTCAGGATAATGGCCGTGTTGAACAATTACAAAACATCAATGAAAAAACCACACTGACGTTTTGGTTTGAATTGAATGCACAAGACCCGGCTGCACGCCAATATCTCTATCACGAGATTCCTGAACACTATGTTTTCAACGAGCGCACCAAAACATGGAAAGCAAGACAGCGGAGAACACTGCCTGTCATAGGCAGAATATATCAAGTTCACCCACGACCATGTGAGCAAAGGTTCGCACTGAGACTATTGCTTCTCCATAAACGGGGTGCCACGTCGTTTGAAGATCTTCGCACGATAGAAGGAAACCTATGCAATTCCTTCAAAGACGCTGCTTTAGCTCTAGGTCTGTTGGAAGATGATGCTGAAATCATACGCTGTTTGGAGGAGGCAGTCATTTTCAACATGCCAGTACAACTGAGACAGTTGTTTGCAACATTACTCCTTTTTCAAACACCTTCAGATATCGCAGCACTCTTCAACATGTTCAAAGAAGCATTGAGTGAAGACTTTGTACGACGTGATCAAGTCAATCATCCAGATATGGCCATAGCTTTTGAAGACCAACACATGTATCAATGTCTACATGACATTGATGAAAATTTGAAAGTACATGGTCAATCGATCACTAATTATGCCGACCTTCCTCAACTTCCAGCCGACTATGTCATTCCTCAACAAGGTACTATATGTGTTATTTTGAACTATGTACTGTTTTAGTAAGAATATGATAATGTATCCTAAGATCGTGCAGACAAGGGCATTTACGTATTTTTGCACATTGATTCTCCTAGCTTTCTTTCCAATTTTATTGCAATATGTTTCACTTATTATTACAGAGGAAGATGACATGGATGTTGGCAATGCCAGAGAGGAAGGAGAACGAATGCTGGCCGCATTGAACCCTGAACAGCGAGCCATATACACGGGAATCACTGATGCTATCAACGCGCAATCCGAACAGAACTGTCACTTTGTTGACGGGCCGGCTGGAACCGGGAAAACTTTCCTTTACAACACGTTGATTCACAATCTGCAAGCCAATGGACATAAAGTTAAATGCATGGCGTGGTCAGGAATTGCTGCAACACTGCTCATAAATGGTAGAACTTCACATTCTACCTTTCAAATTCCTATACCACTTCAAGCTGAATCAACGTGTAATGTCAAGAGACAGAGCAGGAGAGCACAGGTATTGCGCGAAACTACCCTATTCATATGGGATGAAGCTTCCATGATTCCCGCACTTGCATTACAAGCAGTCGACCGACTGCTTCGAGACATTACACATGTCAACAGACCATTTGGTGGCAAGTTCATGCTACTTGGTGGTGACTTCAGACAGGTTCTACCTGTCGTCACGAAAGCAGGAAGGGAAAGAATTGTAGCAGAGACTCTAAAATCACACCAGATCATTGATCTATGGACAAAGTTTTAGCAGCATCGTTTACACACCAACATGAGAGCCGTTCAAGATGATTCATACCGTGAATTCTCAGAATGGCTTCTCAGACTTGGCAACAAGCAAGAAGCACACGATGCACTGGACAACGTAATTCTGCCACAACAGATATGCACTTCGTCTAAAGAAGACATGCTGAACTTCATTTTTCCCAGGCCGAACACACCAGATTCACACCTAATGATGGATCCTGTAACAATGTCTGAACGCTGTTGTCTGACTCCAAAGAATGACTTATCGCATCAAGTAAACGACTTAATTCTGGACAGACTTCAAACAGTCGAAAGAACTTACTACAGCACAGACAGTGTTGTCACAGACGATCCAGATGAGGAAGAGGCCTACCCCATTGAATTTCTCAACCAACTCACTCCGAATGGAATGCCGTTGCACAGACTTAAACTCAAGGTAGGAAGAGTACAATATTTCATCCTATTAACATTAAATTATTATTTGCAAAGGTAGTGCACCATAAAAAAGCCGTCATTAATCACAATAATATTCATTGCATTAGGTTGGTGCAACGATCATTCTTCTGCGGAATCTCAAGCCAAAGAAAGGTCTTTGCAACGGAACAAGACTCATTGTTCGGCATCTCCGACGTCACGTGATTACGGCAGAGATCATTACGAAGGAGCACAGAGGACAACGGGTCATGATTCCCAAGATCACAGTCTCCACTCAGGACACGGAAATGCCGTTCAAAATGAAGCGCCGACAGTTTCCAGTCAGACTTGCATACTGCTTGACAATCAACAAGGCACAGGGGCAATCCCTCAGGTATGTTGGTTTGTACTTACCTGAGCCCGTGTTCACACATGGTCAGTTATATGTGGCCATGTCAAGAGCAACATCATTTAACGGGCTAAAAGTATTCCTCCCAGAGGAAACACACAGGAAAACAAAGAACATTGTTTTCCAAGAAGTCCTGTAAAGGCTTCATCCTAGAGCGACCATCTGCACAGTTGCTCTACAGAGGGCTGCCTACCAAAACGCACATACACACATTCAAGGGTACGGGTATTGTGTGTCAACGCAGATCACGTCGCACATAAGTGTGATGTACAGCCGTTACTGGCACCTTTCTAGAATGCATTCATTCTAGATAACACTGATCTGTGGAGACTAACTGGACATTACACCCTCCACATGTCCAGGGGTGACTGCACCACACACAGCAGTCGGCACAGTCCTGAATCCTGCATAGCGCCCGATTATTAAGAGTTATGCGTTGCCATTTTCTCCAATATTGCCTATGGGAAAGTGGATTTCCTTACTCTGTGAAAACTGCAAGTTGTCCCTTAAGGATAGTTACTTTTTGCAAAACATCGCACTATCAATAACATCCCCCCCTCTCCTTTTAATACATGAACACTTGATCTAAAATCTATAGAGGCCCCTTTGTGTTTACTGTTATATATTTCCAAATTTCAATTGCACTTTTCACCAACAAGGAAAACTCGAACAAAGGTTACTCCTTGACGCTGGTGTTCGAGCTTTTAACTAATGTAACCGGCAATCTTATTCTTTTTTTGCTATGTACAAACGTAATCCTCAAAACAAACGAACGCGGTTATTGAAACAATACATTCATGCCGTGGCAGAGATGTATGCTTTCTGAGAGTGAAGTGCTATTGAAGAATCCAAATTGAGGTACTGTCATTTTGCTAAAGACGTCGCTTAACCAATCAATTTTGCAACCTGAACTACGGATTGTATGTATCAATTTTTATGGATATTGACCATTCACCAATTTTAATAGTAGACTATATCATGACTCAACCCTTCGCATTCGTACTTCGCATACAATACAAATATCTATCCACATCCTTTCAAAACATGTTTTTTGTACTGTATTGTATATCTTTCAGATCTTCCGCATTAATAATAAGGTTTTTAAATTAGCGATTTACGTTTTCAATAGAAGATTGCCAGGACTGTAATTTTATCTATCGTTACAGTTTCACTATTCATATATTTCTGTATTTGACCCATGTAAATCTCAATTCAGTAATATCATAACAAAATTTATCGACTTCGTTTTTAATTAGATGCATTTCTCCTAATATCATTGAAACGAGGCGAGACTTCTGTCACCCATTTCAAACGCCTTTGTGCTGTCTATGTATGATTTTCATCTATGTTATGTCTCATCATCGCACTATTGTTGCCTGTCGGGTCAAAGTTTCTGTCTGCCAACAAATGGCATCGAGTCGGATTTTGTTGCTCAACTCAATGAAATTATACTCATAAAGCCTTCCTGGATCAAAGGAAACAACTACCTTGCTCTTCACCAAAGGTAAGTCAGGTTCATTTTCATTTTGGACAATCAAACAATGGATATTTAGATATAAGCGAATTTCATACTGAAATGAGAGAAAATAAAGCTCATGTATACCCCTATTGACTTAAAGGAGACAACTACGCTGCTATGAATTTGATATGTTGAATGGAAATCAGGCCATTTTTCTACTTTACTCACGGTTTACATATACTTTGTTAGGCCAAAATTCTGGAAATTTTCCAATGTTTTTTCACTACTTTGTTTTGAGAAAGAAGAAGTGTGCATTGCTCTACCAATATCTTCCTGGGGTTTTTATTTCCGTGAATATAGTTCCTAACCAATTTATTGACTTTGTGGCTGCCTTCTTTGCTTTGCAAGCAAAAGCCCACTGATATCCCATGAACCTGCTCTCAACTTTGTGTTTATCCAAGATGTTTAATGTTTAATTGTTGTGATGTACATGAAGGAAACCAGTGAAAGTCAAGTTGGACACTTTACTTACTTACAACCTTCCTCATTGCACATGCATTGCATATCTCTTTTGTCTACCACACTCATTAATGCTTTTTCCCTATTTTTTGTACACATTCATTTAGTCAAAGGCAATTGAAAATTCAATGAATGGTTCAAAGTGTTCTCTTCAAATTATTTCCCAAGTCAGGTATAATATTCAAGGTATGATGCTCTCTGTTCCATATGAATCAATTAATGCACCGTGCTTGAAAAGCAGACTGAATAAATAAAGGCTGAATAATATTTCTACATTTACTACCATTAAATGTTTTCTTAACGAATCACTTACAGTATTCTAAACCTGTAGGTACTTAATTCTTCCACATTGTCACTTAATCATGTTCCTTATCAGGCAGATGTGTCGTCATAAACTCAGTGTGCCAGTCACAGACGGCAATGATTTCACAACCATTACACCACAAGATTTTCACATTTAGTGGGAAGCATACATTGTATCAATAACTGATAGAATCCTCCAATACACTGGACAAAACAAGCTAAGATGGCTCTTACCACAAAAGCAAACATTATTAATGCATTTTAATAATCTATATGTGCATAAATATGTCTTTGTTATCTTACTTGAATATTGAGAGTCTTGCATGATAAGTTTCCCATTGTAGATATCTTTTTAACCAGAACCTCATAGTGTATGGTGTCTCCTCTTTCATTCACTGTGGAAGTCCTTGACAAAGTATTGCTGTTTTTTTTTAATCAACAACATTCCAATTGTATATATCATTGACACTTGCTTACGTTTCCAGTATGTAGACACTGTATTACATGAACTGTACTACCATCTTACAATGTGTCTTATATCATAAAGAGCTTTCCCATACAATTAACATGCAACCACAGAAACTTATTGAATCCTCAGAACAATTACAACATAATGGCAACTTGAAGTAACAAACTTTTTTATAAGGAACCTACATGCATAAGGTAGAAAACTTAAGGAACGTTTACTACTACAGACCAAATCACTAAGGCATATTTTAATTTTTAGTATATTAATATTTCCGCACTATTCAAAATTAGGAAGCCGGTTCCATTGATTTTCAGTACTTTTACATTATTTGAACCTTCTTCATGTGTTAACCTCTTATCTTTTCACATAGCAAAACAATGAATTTGAATGCTTTTCTTGCGTCTCTACTAATTATGTCCACCAAATGCCAACTTCAAATTAAACAACTTTTAGAACTACAAAGTGGTCAAAGAGATCTCAAAATAACGAACTTAAACAATTAGGCCCTCAGCAGCTAGGTCCCTTATAAAAAGGAGCGTGTATTCTCATCGCAATTGTAATTTGTAATTCTAATAGTTATCACATAATTCAAAGTTTTGTTGCTCTTGAAAACTACAATCACAATACCATCAATGCAACACCACGTAATGTCCTGGAGCTAATACTATTATCATCAGATTTTCACGGGAATTTCGGCGTCCTAGCAACAACAATAGCGGCGCGAAAATTAAAATTTTTCTTGCGTCATAGAGGACATAGCGTGCGTAAAAATTTTTTTCAACCCACCACAAGAAAAACAACAATTTACGTAAGTACATGTATTTTTAACGTTGCTTTTACTTTCACATGAAAATACAGGCTATTTATAACTAAACAGCTTTAAAAAAGCTCAAAGTGCTATGTTTTATGTCACAATTGCCATTGCAGTGGATACTATCACAATAACAATTTTATTCTTAACAGGTTCACTTGAAATAGATAATTTTCGCTCATGTATTCAGTTCTGCGTTTTCTGCCTGCCTTTAGTCTCTCCTCTTCATTGTAACAAAGATAATTATTATTCATTATCTGCAGAAAATGAAAGTGTGTCATATTAATACATTAAAAGTATATATTATTGTAACATCAACAGAACTGTAGTGGCAAATTCAAACAACCGATACCCTTTTAACTCACCTTTCATTGAATGACAATATATTTATATATAGTGTAAACATGGATAGTGAAAATGAACTTGCCATCAATGATGAGCCTGCAGCAGTTGAGCCTGCAGCAGTTGGGCCTGCAGCAGTTGAGCCTGCAGCACCTGAAGTAGCAAAGGAACCCACAGTGGTTTACTGTGGTGAGGAAACTAAGGTAACATTGACAAATACTTTCATCCATATATTGATAAATGTAAATAAATGTTATGCATAGATTATGAAACTGCTTTACAAGGAAAAACAATTGTATCCTATGCAAGTCACTGTTTTTAATATATTGTTCTCATATTAATCCTAGCTAATCAATTTTACTGACATTGCGTCACTAAAAAGGCAATGTGCCTTCAAGTTTAGTGCCATTAAAAGAGGCACCAAATTTCATTTTGTCAGCACCCAAGATGGGCATTTAACAAAGGATGAAATAGCGTAAGTTGCAATGCAATATTTCCATCTCATCTGTGTGTATAACACATTGCTTACTTTCAACTCCTTCTGTAACAATGTCTTTTTCTCTACAGGAAATCTGAAGAATTAAAAATAAAAATTATAGCAAAAAAAAGATTCAAAAAATATAAAAAACCAGGAAAAAAAAATAAAGAAAATAAAGTTGAAGAGCACACAAGGTGCATGTGGGCAGATCTGCCCACAAAAAAAATTTTGTCCTTGGTCAGGGGCAGAGACAAAAAATAATTGTAAGTGTTAATGTTTGTCTTTTGTTGGTGTTAATGTTTGTCTTTTGTTGGTTTTCTCTCAATGTTATTTGTTTGTTTTATTTCATTGTAAAATTGTCCATCATCCTGATAACAGTGAATAATAATAATATTGTGGAAAATTATAACAACACTATTACCTTTGAAAAACCATGCATTTCGCCAACAAATATTTCCCACCAACAGTACCTTTAAACTCTTCTTTCATATGCTGTGACACAAACCCTAAAAATTTGCAACAAATGTATTTCAAAAACCCGTCTTTATAAATGAACTAGATGGCCTTTCGGAAACGTAATGATCTCCTATAATTCAATACTTACCGAAGAACAGTCAAAAATTGCCTCCATTAACATGGGGCTACACAAGTTATGCACCACCTAAAATGCACGAATAGTACATGTAATAAAATGTAAAAAGAACAGAATCTTATATCATCTTCAAATACAGACAATGTATCATATCTCTAGCATCCGTTTTTCTTACATGTGGCCTATTCTCAAGGGATTTTGTCAAATACTATATTTCCTAAAGTCTTATACGCTGGTAAAATGAATCAAAGCCTTCACAGAAATGCTACACATTTATTTTCAAGATGTATCTTGAAAGATCGCAATGATATAATACGCTTTGCAAAACCTACTTACCATCGCCATTGACCCTCTCAGGAACAACAAAGATGAAAGGAAGGACGCACTAACAGCATGTTCTTTGTTCAGTTGAGGTTGGGTTCATTGTTAGCCAATCCAGCTCAATCAGATAATTACGTCAAAACGAGGCTGCATAACAATAGAATTCGTTGTATGATTTTGATTTATGCTATGTTTCGTCAACGTAGCAATTTTTCATCTTCGTGCTTTTGCTGTCCTAATATTTCATATTAGAACAGCATAAGCATAACGTAATTCCAAAATCTTGGATCGCAACGGAACTTGATGCTGAAATAAGACAAAATAAACCTGATAGAAACATTCATTTTGCCATCGCTGAGGGGTAAGTAGAATTTACTTTTACTTTCACCCCATTCAAGTTGACATTTAAACTACATGTTTCTTAGGCCAATTGTATTTCACTCTATCTATCTATCTATCTATCTATCTATCTATCTACATATTAATCAGTAAAACCAATAAAGTATCACACTCATTAACATATACTTTCTTGAGGCCAAAATTGACAACTCCGCTTATGTTTCATAGCTTTTTATATTTAATGTTTTCACAAAGAGTGTTTAATGCTATAGCCACATGTTGCAGTCGCTTCTTTTCACTTTGTGGCTGCCTTCTTTGCCTTACCAACAGCCAAGCCCAATACTCCTATGAAACTCCTTTCACCATGCAATTCCCATCCCATTGATGATGATTATGAAGTACTTTTGCTTTGGTTATCCACGGTAACAGGTGCTTATCCTTATGTTCTATATGATTCAAACTAATGTAAAGCCAATCCCAGCTGTAGATATCTTTGTACTTACTTGATTTAATTTAATAAAGCTTTTTCGTGGCAAATGCATTACATGATCTGTTTTGTCTGTAATGTCATACTGAACAATATTGATTTCTTTATTTCTTTTTATATTGAGATACATTGAATCAACATGAAAGGAAAATTAAACTCCACAGATTCTCTCTTTATTTAACATTAATATTAAGGAAAGGAAATTATTGTTACTTGAGTCAAACTTACTTTTTGCTATCAGGGCTTTTAATATATTCTAAATAATACGTTACAATACAGTGAAGAAAGTCCCAATTGTTATTCCAGTTAAACAAACTCCCTAATTATGAAAGAGCAATTTTTCGCTATCAACTTATTCAGCTCCCAAGGGCTATCTTATCCAAATCCAATTATTTTTTACCATCGATAGTAATAAACCAACATGTTAAATACAATATAATTTGTCTCTTTCACTTTGTAGATCTACTGATGTACATCATTGTACAAATGCAAGTATTGGAGACTTCATACCTATTGATTTGTCAAAGTCCAATGCATCAGTATCATCTTATCATGGAAACAAAACCATACCTCTGTAAGTCAACATTAATTTAAATTCTGGATGCTCATCATAGATGTTCCTTTACTGTTTGTATTAGGTTGACAAAGTACCACAGCCAAGTGTCAATACATGCACTCAACTAATAGCAGGCTAATTGTTGTTGTCCCTACAACATAACAAACTTTCATCTTGCATCTTATCTATTATACCATCAGTACGAGGCTTAACTGATGAAAACGAGGATTTTCAAATGAAAACGAGGCTGATCGCTAAAACTAATTTCCATGCATGTTAAACACTGCAATCGTGACAATAGATAGGCAGGGGAGCGAGGGAGAGCCAAACCACTGTACGTGGGGTGGGAAAGGGCATGAGCGTGAGCGAATGCAGCGCACGAAGTGCGCCAACCACATTAAACTTGTTTACTTGAGGGACTCCGGGAAGCGAGCGTAGCGAGCTCCCCCGGCTAGTCTCTATTATATAATCTACGTCGACACGTGACCCCAACCCGCCAAACAATGCTCCATTGTCTCTTGAACAATCGACGTTCGAACAAACAATGGGATCAAAGGAATTTCGTTGTATCCATAAAGGCTTTTTTTTGGGCTGCAAATAAGGGTGCAAATCGGTATAGAAATGATCGTTGCATTGTGCTGATGACAGTATACTATTTGGCTAATTTCTAACCCCAGCGGTTCCGGAGTTATGGCCCATTTTGTGTTCCGACTTTCTAGAAAGTTCCGAGGACAGTGTTAATGAGATGCAAAACGAGCAAGGAGAAGCACGTGTTTTTATAGTTGAACCGGCGGCAAGTTGCTCGGGTTTAAACGTGAATACCTGCCGGAAATCAATTGTAAAGACGTGTCAATTGTTGTCAAGACCTGTAGAGACAATGTGTGGACAATTATTTCAAGGTATTTCCTTTATTCAATTGTTTTTGGCTTTAAATAGCACGAGTTTTGTTTTGTTTCACCTCACGTTTTTCTTTCGGCTCGAGGGCCTAACCAAAACACGAAGACAATTGTGATTTTCTCGGGTCGTTCTGGGCCGATTTTCTCCATTTAAACTTTCGATAACTGTCTATTTACACAAGAACTAAAGTTATATGGCTTTGTTTTTTTTGTTTTGTTGATTTTCCTCTGTTTTTGGACAGTTTTGGCCGAGTTTGGGTTTTGCTGGAAAACACGAAATTTTCAAGCAACACGGGTGTGTTTTGCATTTGCGAAAATTAATTTTTAACCTGCCAAAACTTTGTTTTTTTCACCCAAATACTTTCGATAAATGTTCGCCAAGCTATTAGCTTCATGTTGATATTTTCGTGGGGTGTGTAGGACAAAAATTGGCCACGTTAATTTAATTTGAAACTTGGTGAATCGTGTTTGAAATGCTATTTTTTGCAAGGGTTTGATTTCACGGCTATTTTTTATGAAGAAAATCATGTCTTGGACTTCAAAAATTTACAACTAAAATTGCGAAAAGCTTTTCATATGCACCCAAGTACTTTCGATATTTATTTGCCAAGGTATTAGCTTCATGCTGGTGTAATTTGAGTTCAAATGGACAAATTTTGACCAAGTTAGGGGAATTTTTGTGTCCTTAAAGTTGGCTGATGAATAAATTTTTTCACGGCTTTTGTGTTGGGCTGCACTAAATACTCTCTTAAAATTCAAAACAACACTGTTAAGAAATGTGAATATATTTATCGGATTCGCTGTTTCCTTAGCTACGGTTTGATATATTTTTTATTACAGATTGAGTTTAAATTTTCCAAGATTGATTTAATTTTTGAAGGCAACTTTTTTTTTTCAAACTTCACACTGAAGCTAGCAACTATCGGAAGCGGCTTTCAGGGGGGCAGCGTGGGCGCGGGGCGGTCGCTTGGCAGGGGGGAATATTCGACCTCCCACCTTTACTTTCTTTAGAAATGTGGCGTCGTGTGTATTGTAGGGTATGTATGGTAGGGTATGTATTGTAGGTTATGTATTGTAGGGTATGTATTGTAAGGTATGTATTGTAGGGTATGTATTGTAGGGTATGTATTATAGAGTATGTATGTAGGGTATGTATTGTAGGGTATGTATTGTAGGGTATGTATTGTAGGGTATGTATTGTAGGGTATGTATTGTAGGGTATGTATCGTGGGGTAGGTTATGTAGGGTATGTATTGTAGGGTATTTATTGTAGGGTATTTATTGTAGGGTATTTATTGTAGGGCATGTATTGTAGGGTATGTATTTTAGGGTATTTATAGTAGGGTATGTATTGTCGGGTATGTTATGTAGGGTATGTATTGTAGGGTATGTATCGTAGGGTATGTGTTGTAGGGTATGTATTGTAGGGTATGTATCGTAGGGTATGCATTGTAGGGTATGTATTGTAGGGTATGTATTGTAGGGTTTGTATTGTAGGGTATGTATTGTAGGGTATGTATTGTAGGGTATGTATTGTAGGGTATGTATGGTTGGGTATGTATTGTAGGGTATGTATTGTAGGGTATGTATTGTAAGGTATGTATTGTAGGGTATGTATTGTAGGGTATGTATTGTAAGGTATGTATCGTAGGGCATGTATGGTAGGGTATGTATCGTAGGGTTTGTATTGTAGGGTATGTTTTGTAGGGTATGTATTGTAAGGTATGTATTGTAGGGTATGTATGTATGTATGTATGTATGTATGTATGTATGTATGTATGTATGTATGTATGTATGTATGTATGTATGTATGTATGTATGTATGTATGTATGTATGTATGTATGTATGGGCATGAGCGGCAGCGAATGCAGCGCGCGAAGCGCGCCAACCAGATTAAGCTTTGTTTACTTGACGGGCTCCGGGGAGGGAGCGAAGCGACCGAACGCGGCCCATGTATGTATGTATGTATGTATGTATGTATGTATGTATGTATGTATGTATGTATGTAGGTATGTATGTATGTAGGTATGTATGTATGTATGTATGTATGTATGGGCATGAGCGGGAGCGAATGCAGCGCGCGAAGCGCGCCAACCACATTAAACTTTTTGTACTTGACGGGCTCCGGGAAGCGAGCGTAGCGAGTGCCCCCGGCTAGTCTATATATACTATTCTACGATCACACGTGACCCGCCGACTGTGAACAATGCCCATTGTTTCTTGAACAATCGACGTTCGACCAAACAATGGGATCAAAGGAATTTCGTTGTATCCATAAAGGCTTTTTTTTAGGGCTCAATAAGGGTGCAAATTGGTATCAAAATGATCGCTGCATTGCGCTGATCACAGTCAAGTATGTGGCTAATTTCTACTCCAAACGATTCGGGAGTTGTGGCCCATTTTGTGTTCCGACTTTCTAGAAAGTTCCGAGGACCGAGTTAATGAGATGCAAAACGAGCAGGGAGAAGCTTGTGTTGTTTAGTTGAACGGGCGGCAAGTTGCTCGGGTTTAAACGTGAATACCTGCCGGAAATCAATTGTAAAGACGTGTCAATTGTTGTCAAGACCTGTGGAGACAATTGGTGGACAATTATTTCAAGGTATTTCCTTTATTCAATTGTTTTTTGCTTTAAATAGCACGAGTTTTGTTTTGTTTAACCTCACGTTTTTCTTTCGGCTCGAGGGCCTAACCAAAACACGAGGACAATTTTGATTTTCTCGCGTTGTTCTGGGCCGATTTTGTCCATTTAAACTTTCGATAACTGTTTATTTACACGAGAACTAAAGTTATCTGGCTTTGTTTTTTTTCTTTTGTCGATTTTCCTCTGTTTTTGGACAGTTTTAGCCGAGTTTGGGTTTTGCTGGAAAATACGAAATTTTCAAGCAACACGCGTGTGTTTTGCATTTGCGAAAATTAATTTTTAACCTGCCAAAACTTTGTTTTTTTCGCCCAAATACTTTCGATAAATGTTCGCCAAGCTACTAGCTTCATGTTGATATTTTCGTGGGGTGTGTAGGACAAAAATTGGCCACGTTAATTTAATTTGAAAGTTGGTGAATCGTGTTTTAAATGCTATTTTTTTCAGGGGTTTGATATCAGGGCTATTTTTGATCAACAAAATCATGTCTTGGACTTCAAAAATGGAAAACTAAAAATGTGAAAAGCATTTCAAATGCACCCAATTACTTTCGATACTTATTCGCCAAGGTATCAGTTTCATGTTGGTGTAATTTGAGTTAAAATGGACAAAGTTTGACCAAGTTAGGGGAATTTTTGTGTTTTTAAAGTTGGCTGATGAATAAATTTTTTCACGGCTTTTGTCTTGGGCTGCACTAAATACTCGCTTAAAATTCAAAACAACGCTGTTAAGAAATGTGAATATTTTTATCGGATTCGCTGTTTTCTTAGCTACAGTTTGATATAATTTTTATTAGAGATTGAGTTTAAATTTTCCAGGATTGATTAAATTTTTGAAGGCAACTTTTTTTTTCAAACTTCACACTGAAGCTATCAACCTTCGGCTTTCAGGGGGGAGGCAGGGTGGGCGCTGGGCGGTCGATTGCCAGGGGGGAAGATCCGACCTCCCACCTTTACTTTCTTTAGAAATGTTGCGTCGTAGTATGTATTGTAGGGTATGTATTGTAGGGTATGTATTGCAGGGTATTTTTTGTAGGGTATGTATTGTATGGTATTTATTGTAGGGTATGTATTGTAGGGTATGCATTGTACGCTATATGTAGTAGGGTATGTATTGTAAGGTATGTATTGTAGGGTATGTATTGTAGGGTATGTATTGTAGGGTATGTATGTAGGGTATGTTATGTAGGGTATGTATTGTAGGGTATTTTTTGTAGGGTAATTGTTGTAGGGTATGTTTTGTAAGGTATTTATTGTAGGGTATGTATTGTAGGGTATGTATTGTAGGGTATGCTGTGTAGGGTATGTTTTGTAGGGTATGTATTGTAAGGTATTTATTGTAGGGTATGCATTGTAGGGTATGTATTGTAAGGTATGTATGTAGGGTATGTATTGTAGGGTATGTTATGTAGGGTATGTATTGTAAGGTAGGTATGTATGTATCGGCATGAGTGGCAGCGAATGCAGCGCGCGAAGCGTGCCAACCACATTAAACTTTTGTTGCTTCGGGGGCTCCGGGGAGGGAGCGTAGCGACCGGGCCCCCGACCAGTCTCTATTATATAATCTACGTCGACACGTGACACGCCGACTGTGAACAATGCCCCATTGTCTCTTGAACAATCGACGTTCGACCGAACAATGGGATCAAAGGAATTTCGTTGTGAACACAAAGGCTTTTTTCCTGGGGGTCAATAAGGGTGCCAATTGGTATCAAAATGATCGCTGCATTCTGCTGATCATTTTGTTCTATTTGGCTAATTTCTAACCCCAGCGGTTCGGGAGTTATTGCCCATTTTGTGTTCTGACTTTCTAGAAAGTTCCGAAGACCGAGTTAATGAGATGCAAAACGAGCAGGGAGAAGCACGTGTTTTTTAGTTGAACGGGCGGCAAGTTGCTCGGGTTTAAACGTGGATACGTGCCGGAAATCAATTGTAAAGACGTGTCAATTGTTGTCAGGACCTGTGGAGACAATTGGTGGACAATTATTTCAAGGTATTTCCTTTATTCAATTGTTTTTTACTTTAAATAGCACGAGTTTTGTTTTGTTTCACCTCACGTTTTTCTTTCGGCTCGAGGGCCTAACCAAAACACGAAGACAATTTTCATTTTCTCGGGTCGTTCTGGGCCGATTTTCTCCATTTAAACTTTCGATAACTGTTTATTTACACGAGAACTAAAGTTATCTGGGGTTGTTTTATTTGTTTTCCTGATTTTCTAATGTTTTTGAACAGTTTTAGCCGAGATTGGGTTTTGCTGGAAAACACGGAATTTTCACGCAACATGCGTGTGTTTTGCATTTGCGAAAATTAATTTTTAACCTGCCAAAACTTTGTTTTTTTCACCCAAATACTTTCGATAAATGTTCGCCAAGCAATTAGCTTCATGTTGATGTTTTCGTGGGGTGTGTAGGACAAAAATTGGCCACGTTAATTTAATTTGAAAGTTGTTGAATCTTGTTTTAAATGCTAATTTTTGCACGGGTTTGATTTCAGGGCTATTTTTGATCAAGAAAATCAAGTCTTGAACTCCAAAAATAGCCAACTAAATTTGCGAAAAGCCTACTATAGGTATTCATTGTAGGGTATGTATTGTAGGGAATGTATGGTAAGGTATGTATTGTAGGGTATGTATGGTAGGGTATGTATTGTAGGGTTATGTATTGTAGGGTATCTATTGTAGGGTATGTATTGTAGGGTTATGTATTGTAGGGTATGTATTGTAGGGAATGTATGGTAAGGTATGTATTGTAGGGTATGTATGGTAGGGTATGTATTGTAGGGTTATGTATTGTAGGGTATCTATTGTAGGGTATGTATTGTAGGGTATGTATTGTAGGGTATCTATTGTAGGGTATGTATTGTAGGGTATGTATTGTAGGGTTTGTATTGTAGGGTATGTATTGTAGGGTATGTATTGTAGGGTATGTATTGTAGGGTATGTATTGTAGGGTATGTATCGTAGGGTATGTATTGTAGGGTATGTATGTATGTATGGGCATGAGTGGCAGCGAATGCAGCGCGCGTAGCGCGCCAACCAGATTAAGCTTTGTTTACTTGATGGCCTCCGGGGAGGGAGCGAAGCGACCAAACCCGGCTCATGTATGTATGTATGTATGTATGTATGTAGGGTATGTATGTAGGGTATGTATGTATGTATGTATGTAGGGTATGTATGTAGGGTATGTATATTATGTATAGTATTTATATATAGTATATAGGGTATGTATTGATGTATATATTTATGTATAGTATCTATAGTAAGTATGTTAATGTTAATATGTAATGCTTCTAATTTCTAACTTTTGTAAATCTTCAAAAAAGATCACTGCAAAACAGACACTGTCCTTCTTTTTGAACAAATGATCTTCAATTAACAATCTTAAAATGAATTCACCTGACTATAATAATGTTCACAAGGAATGACCACAAACATTCACTTTATGTCTGGGCACCTGAAAAACAAGAAGAAATTACGTAATATACTTTATAGCATGTTGGTTCATCTTTATTCTTTTCATGTGCTCTGGAAGTTTGTAAATGTAAGTAATTTATTGTAACTGCAAATCGTTAATTAATTACCTCCACCTCATGTATTCACCCAGTCAAAAAACGTATTAAACCTTCTTACCTTTTGTCAACCTTCCATGGCCTACTCTTATTATTGGTATTTTTACCAGCAGCAATATTTCTGAACATATAACAGATCACCAAAAATCAATGTACTTCATTCTCCATGTGTCCAAGAAATGATGTATTTCTAGATATCATGGATAATAAAGTCTACCAAATTATTTCTTCATATAGTTAGAGGTTCCCCTCCACAACCACACTTCTCCCCATCATCAACGAAGACCAAGGCCCTTTTTCTCTTCGGTGCCAAGTACATGCTCTTGCTGTTGTGGTGTTCAACTGCCTTTCTGTCAAATCGAATGGAATGGATCATCATGAGAATAAGAATAAAAACAGCGCGAGGCGCGCCGCCGAATAGAGGCCACAAAACTTTCAAATTGGCGCGAATTTAAAATAGCAATTGCGTCTTCACTTTCTTAATATAGCAAATGTAAAATTTTTGTTCAATATCTAACGTTGTTAGAAATTGGCAGATAATTATAATATCTATATATTTGAGAAAAGCATTGTTAGACAGATTGTTTTACTTTATTATTGGTAAGTTGAATGTTGAAATTTACCTTTTCTAAACAATCCTTATTTATACGGACAGCGTCTTCTTTAAAGCAACGTTATCTTTCATTGCATCGCAATGCACTGTCCTTTTTATCGTTTCTGTCATCTGGTTTTGTAGCGTTTCTGTCATCTGGCTTTTCAGTTAATGTCCAGCCAGTTAGTAAAGTAAAGTCAAGTAAAGTTTTTTTATAAAGTAAGTATTTCACTCCTTCACTTCAGCATGACATTTTATTCTCATTTCTTAACTCAACTCAATCAACATAATAATATAAACAAGTTGACAATGTTAAACATTCGTTAGTATCAATGCGAACTTTCTGTTTACAAGATAATCAATTCATCCAAAACATCTTTCTTCTTTTGTAAAAACAGGTTTTCAAACAAGTTCATTCCTCAGAATATTTGGTAAGTGTGACAACAATTGTTCCTATACAAAGCCTATTTTAATTAATGTTTAAATGCCTCACCCTGTAATGTACATTCATATCCCAAATCTGAAGGTTAGCTACTATATTTAAAGTGGTATTAACAATTGCAACAATTTATTATCAATAGAAAGCAAATTTACTGCATAATGCAAATAAAATCTAGCCTTATAATACAAACACATCAAATGTGATTTATAGATTTTTCTTTCCAAAAATGAAAAGGATGATTAACTTTTCCAATTTATACATTATCAATACTGCTTTCCTTTTAGTTGTTAAAGAACACAATAGAAAGAGTGATGTAGGTCATAAGAGAAAGTGCTCAAATATTTTTATTTGGAAACTTTAAATAGCCAATAATTTAATTCAACCATCAAGAGTAATCCCAAACATTTCTTACAATTATGTTTTAAATTATTTATTTTATCTTGCAGCTCACCACAAAACAACAACCCCATCCAGTTCCTCACAAAAGTCATTCTTATTTCAAATTTTAACATTTTCACTTAAATTGGGTTGCATATAAACACATTTTTTTCTTTTTTTATATCACATCTCGCAAAATGCCAAAAAAAGCCAGAAAAAGCATCACCGGCAATAAACGTAGGAATCAAGTACGGGACGCAACTCGCCGAGGTCGTGAGAATAACCAACAGCCTCATCCTGATGGTTTACCACCCAATAATACGGTACAGGGAGCAGTGAATGATCTTCACCAGTTGCAGCAAGAACACCCTCAGCAACCAGCCCCAGAATATCAACCACTACCAGTTCATTATCCACAGATGCAGGCATTGTATGTGCCATGGCAACTACCTGCAATGCTTCCCCACTATGGACTTATAGCAGTACCACAACCAATAAACAATGGCTTACAATATCCGCCACCACTGGCCCCTCAACTTCAGGTACACAACTGAATAATTTCTGCTAATCTTTTCAAAATAAGATAACTCTATATTATACAGCTTTTTGTAATTAAAAACTATCAAAATTAAATCAGTTATTATATCAACCAAATTATCAATATTTTTCCATCTGCAGGTACCGCCGATGGTTATGCAGTTGCGACAACCCCTTCTGAATCGTAATCATGAAGGTCAAGCAGCAATACAAATGGCAGATGTGGAGATGCTTAATGTAAATCAAGCTCAAAATGAGAATGAGGTAAATTAAAATTCTTAACACAAGCTAACTACAGTTAGGCAATTCCATTTTCCATTACCCAAATGCCTCATGTAATTTGCCTATTTTACACATGTATCATACGTTTTCATATGAATTTTTATCAATTACATAATCACACAGTAATGACGTTTAAATTTCAATAACTAATTACTTAATGTAACTAATTTCATTTAATTTTCATTATCAACAGATAAGGCCGATGGAGATGCAACCCCAAACACATATTGAAAATCAAAATAATGAAATTGAAAGGCCGGCACAACCTGATGAAATCAATGTGGAACAACACATTCCAATTCCACATGATAATCAGGTAAAACACACTACCACCAGAAATGGCTTAAAATACACCAGTCATTCTCCATAGGACCATGTCAGGAAATTATTTCGCTCATATCTTCACAAGTTTCAGTTTTATGCATTTCAAAACACATGATTGATTAATATTAACTTACATTACATTCCATTCCAGGATCCACAAGTATTGCCTGCTGCTACGCAATTGCAAGCCAACGTTCAAAATGACAATGAAGAGAATGAAATAGCGGTACAACCACAAGAAGTTGAAATGCAACACGAAATCCAACCACAACACCAAGATGATGTCCCTCAACCCATCGAACAACAAGCAAGGGAAGTAAATCAACCTATTGTTGAAATTCCTCAATTCTCCCCAATGCCTCATCATCTTGGGAAAATGACGAGGACATGTATTCACTGTGAAGCAAAATACTTCCGAGAGGAACTCAACTCAAGAAGGCAATACAACAAATGTTGCTTGGGAGGATTAATAACTCTTGGTCCCATTCAACCACCCCCAGCAAATGTGATGCATTTATACACTGGAACTACTGAGGAATCTAAATATTTTCTCAAAAATTTCCGTAGATACAATTCACTAATGGCGATGGCATCCTGGACAGCTAAAGTTGTAAGACACGCTAATGCAGGACCACCAGTCATCACCATACATGGAAGTGCATACCATATGACAGGTAAATATAACGCCCCTCTCTTACTAGCTCTTATATTATGCTACATTTTCATATAATAGCTTCACGTGATGAAACGGATGCTAACAGAACGCTCACGTCCTTTCCCACCCAATCTACAATGGATTAACTCTATATCCTTGCCTTGGTATTAAGAGTTGTCCAATGGAAATCAAGGCGCCTTATGATGCTTTTTTAACAAGGCCCTTGCTGCATTGAAAATTGCAGTTGATATAACGAAGTACAATTTAGAATGTTTCCTTGAATTCAACAGGGGTAACTGAAACCGACAGGTCCCGAAAATATGCATAATTATACATTATGGACACCCAGCAAGCACTGCAAGAACCCCAGAACACAGCCAGAGAACAAAACTTGGACTTAGACATGGTGGCGCTGCTGCAAAACGAATTGATGGCAGTAAATCGGTTTGCTCAACATTTTAAAACAATGGGAGAAGTACTGGAAGAGCAAAGGCAGCAAGCCATAGCCAATGATCAGCCTATTCCCACGTTCAAGATGATTATTACCGGTCGCCCAGAACAAGATCGAAGATATGATAATCCTACTGCCAGAGAAATTGCAGCAGTCTACACTACACGCAATGGCGGTGCTCCTAATCCCGAGAATAGAGAGCTTCAAATTCGAACAAGGCGTGGTAATCTTATGAAGATTAATGCCTTATCTCCTGTTGCGGATCCTCTAACCTATCCATTGTTGTTCTTTCAGGGTGATGGTGGATACAGCTTGGACCTTCAACGTCTACCTACACGTGAAGGACAAGGCCAGCAAAATGCTGATCGTGTCCACCGTATTAGACTCACAATCGCCGAATATTATTCGTACCGAATACAAGTCAGAAATCAACTGTCTACCATCCACAGGGCAACACTTATCTTTCAACAATATTTGGTGGACGCATACACCAAAATGGAAGGAAACAAGCTCAACTGGATATTGCACAATCAACGGCAATTACGTGCTGACACTTATCGAGGCCTGATGGATCACCTGAACAGAAGGGCTAAAATCGAAAATCAAATGGCCAGGGCAAACAATCCCAACGAACCCCTTCATATTGATGTCGGTCGTGTTGTCATACTTCCCTCATCTTTTTCAGGCAGTCAACGAAATATGTACCAGAACTTTCAAGATGCAATGACTATCGTGAGAAAGTACGGCAAACCTGACATCTTCCTAACCATGACGGCCAATCCCAAGTGGAAGGAGATTTCAGAAAACATTCTACCACACCAGAAGGCAAATGACCGCCCTGACATCGTCACACGAGTATTTCAACTGAAACTACAAGAACTAATGGAAGATGTCCTTCACAAGCACATTCTGGGACACACTATTGCACATGTATATGTCATCAAATTTCAGAAGAGAGGACTACCACACGCTCACATGATTCTGTTCCTCTCTGACGCTGATAGACCACGAACACCTGAACAGGTAACATCTATAGCAATAATTTATTATAGAGTAGAAGATAGATTTATTATACATTTATTATTGAGTATGAAATATTATCATCAGTTGTATTGCTTAGTAAAAACGCAATCCATTTCATGTCTAGAACTTACATGTTCCATTTTCCTTCCAAACCTACAGGTAGATTGACTTATATCAGCTGAAATTCCGGACCCACAGGATGCAAGATATCACAAATTGGTACTGAAGCACATGACACATGGACCATGCGGTGATATAAACCCCGGATGTGTTTGCATGGAGAATAACAAATGCAAGAAACGATTTCCGAAAGATCGCACTGCCGAAACACAAGTCAATGCGAATGGTTATCCCCTTCACAGACGACGCTGTCGTCACCCAGTCAATCTGGAAGATCGACTTCTAGATGATACATGGGTTGTGCCACATAATCGCCATCTTCTACTCAAGTATCAGTGTCACATTAATCTCGAAATATGTAGCACTGTGAAGTCCGTGAAATATATTTTCAAATATATTCATAAAGGACAAGACATGGCACACGTGGAAATTCTCGAAGGACAGCAGCAACAAGTACCTCAAGATATTGAGCACGATGAAGTACGCCAATACATCAACGCTCGGTATATTGGACCACACGAAGCTGTTCACAGAATATTCCAATTTTCCATGCACGAGAAAAGTCACACTATCAAGCGTCTGCATGTTCATCTACCTGATCAGCAGACCGTATACTTTCAGGATAATGGAAGGGTCGAACAATTACAAAACATCAATGAAAAACCACACTGACGTCTTGGTTTGAATTGAATGCACAAGACCCGGCTGCACGCCAATATCTCTATCACGAAATTCCTGAACACTATGTTTTCAACGAGCGCACCAAAACATGGAAAGCAAGACAGCGGAGAACACTGCCTGTCATAGGCAGAATATATCAAGTTCACCCACGACCATGTGAGCAAAGATTCGCACTGAGACTATTGCTTCTCCATAAACGAGGTGCCACGTCGTTTAAAGATCTTCGCACGATAGAAGGAAACCTATGCAATTCCTTCAAAGACGCAGCTTTAGCTCTAGGTCTCTTGGAAGATGATGCTGAAATCATACGCTGTTTGGAGGAGGCAGTTATTTTTAACATGCCAATACAACTGAGACAGTTGTTTGCAACATTACTCCTTTTTCAAACACCTTCTGATATCGCAGCACTCTTTCAACATGTTCAAAGAAGCATTGAGTGAAGATTTTGTACGACGTGATCAACTCAATCATCCAGATATGGCCATAGCTTTTGAAGACCGACACATGTATCAATGTCTACATGACATTGACGAAAATTTGAAAGTACATGGTCAATCGATCACTAATTATGCTGACCTTCCTCAACTTCCAGCCGACTATGTCATTCCTGAACGAGGTACTAATGTGTTATTTTCAAACATGTACTGTATTATTAAGAATATAATAATGTATCCTAAGATCGTGCAGACAAGGGCATTTACGTATTTTTGCACGATGATTCTCCTAGCTTTCTTTCCAATTTTATTGCAATATATTTCACTCATTATTACAGAGGAAGATGACATGGATGTTGGCAATGCCAGAGAGGAAGGAGAACGAATGCTGGCCGCATTGAACCCTGAACAGCGAGCCATATACACGGGAATCACTGATGCTATCAACGCGCAATCCGAACAGAACTGTCACTTTGTTGACGGGCCGGCTGGAACCGGGAAAACTTTCCTTTACAACACGTTGGTTCACAATCTCCAAGCAAATGGACATAAAGTTCAGTGCATGGCGTGGTCAGGAATTGCTGCAACGCTGCTCATAAATGGTAGAACTTCACATTCTACCTTTCAAATTCCTATACCACTTCAAGCTGAATCAACATGTAATGTCAAGAGACAGAGCAGGAGAGCACAGGTATTGCGCGAAACTACTCTCTTTATATGGGATGAAGCTTCCATGATTCCCGCACTTGCATTACAAGCAGTCGACCGACTGCTTCGAGACATTACACATGTCGACAGACCATTTGGTGGCAAGTTCATGCTACTTGGTGGTGACTTCAGACAAGTTCTACCTGTCGTCACGAAAGCAGGAAGGGAAAGAATTGTAGCAGAGACTCTAAAATCACACCAGATCATTGATCTATGGACAAAGTTTCAGCAGCATCGCTTACACACCAACATGAGAGCCGTTCAAGATGATTCATACCGTGAATTCTCAGAATGGCTTCTCAGACTTGGCAACAAGCAAGAAGCACACGATGCACTGGACAACGTAATTCTGCCACAACAGATATGCACTTCGTCTAAAGAAGACATGCTGAACTTCATTTTTCCCAGGCCGAACACACCAGATTCACACCTAATGATGGATCCTGTAACAATGTCTGAACGCTGTTGTCTGACTCCAAAGAATGACTTATCACATCAAGTGAACGACTTAATTCTGGACAGACTTCAAACACCGAAAGAACTTATTACAGCACAGACAGTGTTGTCACAGACGATCCAGATGAGGAAGAGGCCTACCCCATTGAATTTCTCAACCAACTCACTCCGAATGGAATGCCTTGCACAGACTTAAACTCAAGGTAGGAAGATTACAATCTTTCATCCTATTAGCATTCAATTATTATGTGCAAAGGTGGTGCACCATAAAAAAGCGTCATTAATCACAATAATATTCATTGCATTAGGTTGGTGCAACGATCATTCTTCTGCGGAATCTCAATCCAAAGAAAGGTCTTTGCAACGGAACAAGACTCATAGTTCGGCATCTCCGACGTCACGTGATCACAGCAGAGATCATTACCAAGGAGCACAGAGGACAACGGGTCATGATTCCCAAGATCACAGTCTCCACTCAGGACACGGAAATGCCGTTCAAAATGAAACGCCGACAGTTTCCAGTCAGACTTGCATACTGCTTGACAATCAACAAGGCACAGGGGCAATCCCTGAGGTATGTTGGTTTGTACTTACCTGAGCCCGTGTTCACACATGGTCAGTTATATGTGGCCATGTCAAGAGCAACATCATTTAACGGGCTCAAAGTATACCTCCAGAGGAAACACACAGGAAAACAAAGAACATTGTTTTCCAAGAAGTCCTGTAAAGGCTTCATCCTAGAGCGACCATCTGCACAGTTGCTCTACAGAGGGCTGCCTACCAAAACGCACATACACACATTCAAGGGTACGGGTATTGTGTGTCAACGCAGATCACGTCGCACATAAGTGTGATGTACAGCCGTTACTGGCACCTTTCTAGAATGCATTCATTCTAGATAACACTGATCTGCGGAGACCAACTGGACATTACACCCTCCACATGTCCAGGGGTGACTGCACCACACACAGCAGTCGGCACAGTCCTGAATCCTGCGTAGCGCCCGATTATTAAGAGTTATGCGTTGCCATTTTCTCCGATATTGCCTATGGGAAAGTGGATTTCCTTACTCTGTGAAAACTGCAAGTTGTCCCTTAAGGATAGTTACTTTTTGCAAAACATCGCACTATCAATAACATCCCCCCTCTCCTTTTAATACATGAAAACTTATCTAAACTATAGAGGCCCTTTAGTGTTTACTGTTATATAATTCCAAATTTCAATTGCACTTTTCACCAACAAGGAAAACTCGAACAAAGGTTACTCCTTGACGCTGGTGTTCGAGCTTTTAACTAATGTAACCGGCAATCTTATTCTTTTTTTTGCTATGTACAAACGTAATCCTCAAACAAACGACCGCGGTTATTGAAAGAATACATTCACGCCGTGGCAGAGATGTATGCTTGCTGAGAGTGAAGTGCTATTGAAGAATCCAATTGAGGTACTGTCATTTGGCTAAACACGTCGCTTAACCAATCAATTTTGCAACCTGAACTACGGATTGTATGGATCAATTTTATGGATATTGACAATTCACCAATTTTGAATAGTAGACTCTATCATGACTGAACCTTTCGCATTCGTACTTCGCATACAATACAAATATCTATCCAAATCCTTTCAAAACATGTTTTTGTACTGTAGTGTATATCTTCAGATCTTCCGCATTAATGATAACGTTTTTAAATAGCGATTTACGTATTTCAATAGCAGATAATCAGGAGATAGATCGTTAGAGTTTCAATATTCATATATTTGTGTATTTGTCCCATATAAATCTCCATTCAATAATATCATAACAAAATTTATTGACTTCGTTTTTAATTAGATGCATTTCTGCTAAGATCATTGAAACGAGGCGAACTTCTGTCTCCATTTCAAACGCCTTTGTGCTGTCTATGTATGATTTTCATCTATGTTATGTCTCATCATCGCACTATTGTTGCCTGTCGGGTTTAAGTTTCTGTCTGCCAACAAATGGCATCGAGTTGGATTTTGTTGCTGAACTCAATGAAATTATACCTCATAAAGCCTTCCTGGCTCAAAGGAAACAACTACCTTGCTGTTCACAAAGGTAATAAGGTTCATTTTCATTTTGGACAATGAAACAATGGATATTTAGATATAAGCGAATTTGATACTGAAATGAGAGAAAATAAAGCTCATGTATACCTTATTGACTAAAGGAAACAACTAGGCTGCTATGAATCAGAGGTCAACAATCTATATTTTCACGTTCATCCCTTTGAATTTGATATGTTATGGAAATTGCTTAGCTTAGGCCATTTCTATTACTCACGGTTTACATATAGTTTGTTAGCCAGAATTCTGGAAATTCTCCAATATTTTTTTCATTCTTTGTTTTCAGAAAAATGTACATTGCTCTACCAACATCTTCCTGGGGCTTTTATTTCCGTGAATATAGTTCCTAACCAATTTATTGACTTTGTGGCTGCCTTCTTTGTTTTTACAAGCAAAGCTCATTGATATCCCACATGAACCTGCTTTCAATTTCTGTTTATCAAGATGTTTAATTGTTGTAATGTACATGAAGGAAACCAGTGGAAGTCAAGTTCAAGCCCTGGGAAAAATCCACACTTTATTTACTTACCACCTTCCTCATTGCACATGCATTGCATATCTCTTTTGTCTACCACATCATTAATCTTTTCCTATTTTTTGTACAGATTCATTTAGTCAAAGGCAATGGAAAATTCAATCTATGGTTCAAAATGTTCTCTTCAAATTATTTCCCAACTCAGGTATAATATTCAAGGTATGATGCTCTCTGTTCCATATGAATCAATTAATGCACCTTGCTTAAAAAGCAGACTGAATAAATAAAGGCTGAATAATATTTCTACATTGACTACCACTAAATGTTTTCTTAACAAATCACTTACAGTATTCTAACCTGTAGGTACTTAATTCTCCTCATTGTCACTTAATGATGTTCCTTATCAGGCAGATGTGTTGTCGTAAACTCAGTGTGCCAGGCACAGATGGCAATGATTTCACAACCATTACAGCACAACATTTTCAAATTTAGTGGAAGCATACATTGTATCAATCACTGATAGAATCCTCCATTACATGGACAAAACAAGCTAAGATGGCTTTACCACACAAGCAAACATTATTAATGCATTTTAATAATCTATATGTGCATAAATATGTCTTTTTATCTTACTTGAATATTGAGAGTCTTGCATGATAATGTTTTCCCATTGTAGATATCTTTTAACCAGAACCTCATAGTGTATGGTGTCTCCTCATTCATTTCACTGTGGAAGTGCTGACAAAGTATTTCTGTTTTTTTAGTCACAACATTCATTGGTATATATCACTGACACTCATGCTCTGTACTACCATCTTACAATGTGTCTTATATCATAAAGAGCTTTCCCATACAATTAACATGCAAGCACAGAAACTTATTGAATCCTCAGAACAATTACAACATAATGGCAACTTGAAGTACAAGCTTTTTTATAAGGAACCTACATGTATAATAGAAAACTTAAGGAACATTTACTACTACAGACCAAATCACTAAGCATCTTTTAATTTTAGTATATTAATATTTCCGCACTATTTAAAATTAGAAGCCGGTTCCATTGATTTTCAGTACTTTTACATTATGAAGCTTCTTCATGTGTTAACCTCTTATCCTTTCACAGCAAAACGATGAATTTGAATGCTTTTCTTGCGTCTCTACTAATTAATGTCCACAAAATGCCAAACTTAAAATTAAAGACATTTTACAACTACAAAGTGATCAAAGGATCTCAAAACAACAAACTTAAACAACTAGGCCCTCTATAAAAAAACGTGTATTCTCATCGCAATTGTAATTTTAATAGTAATCGCATAATTGCAAATTTTGTTGCTCTTGAAAACTACAATCACAATACAATCAATGCAGCACCATGAAATGTCCTGGAGCGAATACTATTATCATCAGATTTTCACGGGAATTTCGGCGTCCTAGCAACAACAATAGCGGCGCGAAATTTAAAAAGCTGTCTTGCGTCATAGAGGACTTTGGGTGCGGAAAAATTTTTCGCAATTAACTACTAACAAAACAATAATTCACGTAAGTGCATGTATTTTGTAATGTTGCTTTTACTTTCACATGAAAAACAGCCTATTTATAACTAAATAGCTTTAAAAAAGCTCAAAATGCTATATTTTATGTCGCAATTCCCATTGCAGTGGATATTATCACAATAACAATTTTATCCTTAACAGGTTCACTTGAAATAGATCATTTTTGTCACTACTGCTACCGTAAGTTCATGTATTTAATTCTGCATTTTCTGCCTGCCTTTAGTCTCTCCTCTTCATTGTAAGAAATATAGTTACTATTAATTATCTGCAGAAAATAAAACCATGTTATATTAATATATTAAAAGTGTAGGTGTGGAGGCAAATTCAAACAACTGATAGCCTATTAAGTCTGCTTTCATTCACTGACAATAACAATATATTTATATATAGTGCAAAAATGAATGCTGAATCAGAAGTTCCCATGAATCAGGAGACTGCAGCAACAGTTGAGGGTGAAGTTGAGAACCCTGTGCAAAAGGAAGCTACAATGATTCATTGTGGCAAGGAAGTGGAGGTGACATTGAAAATACTTTCATCCATATATTGATCAATTTACTAAATGTTGTGAATACCAACGTAATCCAACTGCATTACAAGGAAACACAAATGTATCATACCTTTTAACAATAGTGAGTCAATCTTCTAAATTCATTGTTGTCCTATTTGTCACAGCTTTTCAACTTCAAAGATATCTCCACACTAAAGAGAGAATGTGCTGACAAATTCAGCTCAATTACCAGGGAAACAAAATTTCATTTAGTGAGCCTCCAAGGGAGACACCTGACAAAAGATCAAATTGCGTAAGTTGCAATGCTAAATACCCATCTCATCCGTGCAAAAAACATATTGCTCACTTTTAACTCTTTCTCAAACCATGTATTCTTTCCTACAGAAAATCTAATGAAATAACAATTAAAATTCTCAATAAAAAAAGAATCAAAAAAGATAAAAAAGAAAGCAAAAAAAATAAACAAAAAAAAGTCAAAGGCAAAACCCGATGCATGTGGGCAGAAGTGCCAACACAAGAAATACTATCGTTAGTAAGAGGAATTCATTGACAACTGATTTTACCTGTTACTGTTTTAATGTTTCTCTTTTGTTCATTTTCTTTTAATGTTTGTTGGTTTTCCTAAATAGTCAACATGTGTAGTCCACTAGAAATTACTAAATAACAATTTATAACAATAATAATAATAAGAAAATAATAACAGACTCTTACCTTTAAAAAACAATGCACTTTGCCAAAAATATTAATCACCAAAAATTCCTTTCAACTCTACTTTCACGCGATTTGACACAAGCCCTACAAATTTGTAAGAAATGTATTTCAAAAACCCGTTTTTATAAATGAACTGGCCTTTCGGATGCCTAGATGGCCTTTCGGATGCGTAATGATCTCCTATAATTCAATACTTACCTGAAGAACAGTCAAAAATTGCCTCCATTAACATGAGGCTACACAAGTTATGCACCACCTAAAATGCACGAATAGTACATGTAATAAAATGTAAAAAGAACAGAATCTTACATCATATTCAAATACAGACAATGTATCATATCTCTAGCATCCGTTTTTCTTACATGTGGCCTATTCTCAAGGGATTTTGTCAAATACTATATTTCCTTAAGTCTTATACGCTGGTAAAATGAATCAAAGCCTTCACAGAAACGCTATACATTTATTTTCAAGATGTATCTTGAAAGATCGCAATGATATAATACGCTTTGCAAAACCTACTTACCATCGCCATTCACCCTCTCAGGAACAACAAATATGAAAGGAAGGCGCACTAACAGCATGTTCTTTGTTCAGTTGAGGTTGCCCTGATTGTTAGCCAATCCAGCTCAATCAGATAATACGTCCAAACGAGGCTGCCATAACAATAGAATTCGTTGTATGATTCGATTTATGCTATGTTTCGTCAACGTAGCAATTTTCTTCTTCGTGCTTATGCTGTCCTAATATTCATATTAGAACAGCATAAGCATAACATAATTCCGAAATCTTGGATCGCAACGAAACTTGATGCTGAAATAAGACAAATAAACTGAGAGAAACATTCATTTTGCCATAGCTGAGGGGTAGTAGAGTTTACTTTTACTTTCACCCCATTCAAGTTGACATTTAAACTACAAATTTCTTAGGCCAATTGTATTTCACTCATTCTCACCATTAGGTTTCTTGATGCCAAAATTGACAACTCCGCTTATGTTTCATAGCTTTTTATATTTAATGTTTTCACAAAGAGTGTTTAATCCTGTAGCCACATGTTGCAGTCGCTTCTTTTCACTTTGTGGCTGCCTTCTTTGCCTTACCAACAGCCAAGCCCAATACTCCTATGAAACTCCTTTCACCATGCCATTCCCATCCCATTGATGATGATTATGAAGTACTTTTGCTTTGGATATCCAAGGTAACAGGTACTTATCCTTATGTTCTATATGATTCAAACTAATGTAAAGCCAATCCCAGCTGTGGAAACCTTTGTACTTTATTTAATTTAATAAAGCTTTTTCGTGGCAAATGCATTACATGATCTGTTTTGTCTGTAATGTCAATATTGATAATATTGATAATATTAATATTAACAATATTGATTTCTTTATTTCTTTTTATATTGAGATACATTGAATCAACATGATAGGAAAATTAAACTCCACAGATTCTCTCTTTATTTAACATTAATATTAAGGAAAGGAAACTATGTTACTTGAGTCAAACTACTTTTTGCTATGAAGGCTTTTAATATATTCTAAATACTACGTTACAATACAGTGAAGAAAGTCCAATTGTTTTCCAGTAACAAAGTCCCTAATTATGAAAGAGCCATTTTTCGCTATCCACTTATTCAGCTCCCAAGGGCTATCTTATCCAAATCCAAATATTTTTACCCTCAATAGTAATAAACCAACATGTTAAATAAAATAATTTGTCTTTTTCACTTTGTAATCTACTGATGTACATCATTGTACAAATGCAAGTATTGGAGACTTCATACCTATTGATTTGTCAAAATCCAATGCATCAGTATCATCTTATCATGGAACAAAACCATACCTCTGTAAGTCAACATTAATTTAAATTCTGGATGCGCATCATAGATCTCCTTTACTGTTTGTATTAGGTTGACAAAGTACCACAGCCAAGTGTCAATGCATGCACTCAACTAATAGCAGGCTAATTGTTGTTGTCCCTACAACATAACAAACTTTGATGTTGCATCTTATCTACTGTACCATCAGCACAAGGCTTAACTGATGAAAACGAGGATTTTCAAATGAAAACGAAGCTGATCGCTAAAACTAATTTCCATGCATGTTAAACACTACAATGGTGACAATAGATAGACAGGGGAGCGAGGGAAAACCAAACCACTGTGCCTGGGATGGGAAAGGGCATGAGCGTTAGCGAATGCAGTGCACGAAGTGCGCCAACCACATTAAACTGTTTTACTTGACGGACTCCAGGAAGCGAGCGCAGCGAGCGCCCCCGGCTAGTCTCTCTATTATATAATCTACGTCGACACGTGACCAGGAAAGGCTCCACAATGGGCTATTGTTTGGTGAACAATCGACGTTCGACCGAACAATGGGATCAAAGGAGCGGGCGTTGCCACTCAAAGGCTTTTTTCCTGGGGGTCAATAAGGGTGCAAATTGGGATGGAAATGATCGCTGCGTTGTGCTGATGAAACTAAAGCTTTCCGCTAATTTCTAACCCCAGCGGTTCGGGAGTTATGGCCCATTTTGTGTTCCGAGTTTCTAGAACGTTCCGAGGACAGAGTTAATGAGATGCAAAACGAGCAGGGAGAAGCACGTGTTTTTTTAGTTGAAGGGGCGGCAAGTTGCTCGGGTTTAAAGGTGAATACGTGCCGGAAATCAATTGTAAAGACGTGTCAATTGTTGTCAAGACCTGTGGAGACAATTGGTGGGCAATTATTTCAAGGTATTTCCTTTATTTAATTGTTTTTGGCTGAAAATAGCACGAGTTTTGTTTTGTTTAACCTCACGTTTTTTGTGTTGAAGCAAGGGCCTAACCAAAACACGAAGACCATTTTGATTTTCTCGGGTCGTTCTGGGCCGATTTTCTCCATTTAAACTTCGATAACTGTTTATTTACACAAGAACTAAAGTTATATGGCTTTTTTTTTTGTTTACCTGATCTTCTAATGTTTTTGGACAGTTTTAGCAGAGTTTGGGTTTTGCTGGAAAACACGAAATTTTCAAGCAACACGCGTGTGTTTTGCATTTGCGAAAATTAATTTTTAACCTGCCAAAACTTTGTTTTTTTCACCCAAATACTTTCGGTATATGTTCGCAAAGCTATTAGCTTCATGTTGATATTTTCGTGGGGTGTGTAGGGCAAAAATTGGTTAAGCTAATTGAATTTGAAAGTTGGTGAATCGTGTTTCAATTGCTATTTTTTGCACGGGTTTGATTTCACGGCTGTTTTTGATCAACTAAATCATGTCTTGAGCTTCAAAAATACCCAACTAAATTTGCGAAAAGCATTTCAAATGCACCCAATAACTTTC
>RQOL01000292.1:0-42203 GCA_013076295.1 Sanderia malayensis
CGTGGATTCATGTCCAATTAGTGTGAATGAATGTTAATATCACTGAAAACAAGCAAATGCATGTGTAATTTGATTAGTTGCAGCTGTAATAACGTAGATTCAGATGTGCAATTAGTGTGCGGTAATGTGTTAATATCACTGAAAACAAGCAAATGCATGTGTATTTCTTAGTTTCAGCTGTAACGTGGATTCATGTCCAATTAGTGTGAATAAATGTTAATGTCACTGAAAACAAGCAAATGCACTTATATTTTACTTAGTTTCAGCTGTAATAACGTGGATTCATGTCCAATTAGTGTGAATGAATCTTAATATCACTGAAAACAAGCAAATGCAAGTGTAATTTACTTAGTTGCAGCTGTAATAACGTAGATTCATGTGCAGTTAGTGTGAATGAATTTTAATATCACTGAAAACAAGCAAATGCATACGAATTTTACTTAGTTGCAGCTAAAATGACGTAAATTCTTGTGCAATTAGTGTGAATGATGTTAATATCAATGAAAACAAGCAAATGCATGTGTCTTTGACTTGTTTCAGCTGTAATAATGCAGATTCATGTGCAATTAGTGTGAATGAATGTTAATGTCACTGAAAGCAAGCAAATGCATGTGTATTTTGCTTAGTTTCAGCTGTAATAACGTGGATTCATGTGCAATTAGTCAGCAGTAATGTTAATATCACTGAAAACAAGCAAATGCATGTGTATTTTACTTAGTTTCAGCTGTAATAACGTGGATTCATGTGCAATTAGTGTGAATGAATGTTAATATCGCTGAAAGCAAGCAAATGCATGTGTAATTTACTTAGTTGCAGCTGTAATAACGTAGATTCATGTGCAATTAGTGTGCAGTGAAATAAATCACTTAAAACAAGCAAATGCATGTATTTCACTTAGTTTCAACTGTAATACGTGGATTCATGTGCAATTAGTGTGCAGTAATGTTAATGTCACTGAAAACAAGCAAATGCATGTGTATTTACTTAGTTTCAGCTCTAATAACGTGGATTCATGTGCAATCAGTGTGCAGTGATGTTAATATCACTGAAAACAAGCAAATGCATGTGTATTTTACTTAGTTTCAGCTGTAATAACGTGGATTCATGTCCAATTAGTGTGAATGAATGTTAATATCACTGAAAACAAGCAAATGCATTGTAATTTACTTTTCAGCTTTAAAGACGTAGATTCATGTCAAAGTGTGCATGAATGTTATATACTGAAAAACAAATCATGTGTATTTTACATAGTTAGCTATATACGTGATTCATGTGCAATTAGTGTGAATAATGTTAATATCACTGAAAACAAGCAAATGCATGTGTATTTTACTTAGTTGCAGCTTAATAACGTAGATTCTTCGCAATTAGTGTGAATGAATGTTAATTACTGAAAAAACAAATGCATGTGTATTATACTTAGCTTCAGCTGTAATAACTGGATTCATGTGCAATTAGTGTGCATACTGTTAATATCACTGAAAACAAGCAAATGCGTGTGTATTTTACTTAGTTTCAGCTGTAATCACGTGGATTCATGTCCAATTAGTGTGAATGAATGTTAATATCACTGAAAACAAGCAAATGCATGTTGTAATTTACTTAGTTGCAGCTGTAATAACGTAGATTCATGTGCAATTAGTGTGAATGAATTTTAATATCACTGAAAACAAGCAAATGCATACGAATTTTACTTAGTTGCAGCTAAAATGACGTAAATTCTTGTGCAATTAGTGTGAATGAATGTTAATATCAATGAAAGCAAGCAAATGCATGTGTAATTTACTTAGTTGCAGCTGTAATAACGTAGATTCATGTGCATTAGTGTGCAGTGAATAAAATCACTTAAAACAAGTAAATGCATATGTATTTCACTTAGTTTCACTGTAATACCGTGGATTCATGTGCAATTAGGTTGCAGTAATGTTAATGTCACTGAAAACAAGCAAATGCATGTGTATTTTAATTAGTTTCAGCTCTAATAACGTGGATTCATGTGCAATCAGTGTGCAGTGATGTTAATATCACTGAAAACAAGCAAATGCATGTGTATTTTACTTAGTTTCAGCTGTAATAACGTGGATTCATGTCCAATTAGTGTGAATGAATGTTAATATCACTGAAAACAAGCAAATGCATATGTAATTTACTTATTTGCAGCTTTAAAGACGTAGATTCATGTTCAAGTAGTGTGCATGAATGTTAATATCACTGAAAACAAGCAAATGCATGTGTATTTTACATAGTTGCAGCTATTATACCGTGGATTCATGTGCAATTAGTGTGAATCAATGTTAATATCACTGAAAACAAGCAAATGCATGTGTATTTTACTTAGTTGCAGCTATAATAACGTAGATTCTTCTGCAATTAGTGTGAATGAATGTTACAATTACTGAAAATAAACAAATGCATGTGTATTATACTTAGCTTCAGCTGTAATTACTTGGATTCATGTGCAATTAGTGTGCATTACTGTTAATATCACTGAAAACAAGCAAATGCGTGTGTATTTTACTTAGTTTCAGCTGTAATCACGTGGATTCATGTCCAATTAATGTGAATGAATGTTAATATCACTGAAAACAAGCAAATGCATGTGTAATTTACTTAGTTGCAGCTGTAATAACGTAGATTCATGTGCAATTAGTGTGAATGAATTTTAATATCACTGAAAACAAGCAAATGCATACGAATTTTACTTAGTTGCAGCTAAAATGACGTAAATTCTTGTGCAATTAGTGTGAATGAATGTTAATATCAATGAAAACAAGCAAATGCATCTGTATTTTACTTAGTTTCAGCTGTAATAACGTGGATTCATGTCCAATTAGTGTGAATGAATGTTAATATCACTGAAAACAAGCAAATGCATGTGTAATTTAGTTAGTTGCAGCTGTAATAACGCAGATTCATGTGCAATTAGTGTGAATGAATGTTAATATCACTGAAAGCAAGCAAATGCATGTGTATTTTACTTGGTTTCAGCTGTAATAACGCAGATTCATGTGCAATTAGTGTGAATGAATGTTAATATCACTGAAAGCAAGCAAATGCATGTGTAATTTATTTAGTTGCAGCTGTAATAACGTAGATTCATGTCCAATTAGTGTGAATGAATGTTAATATCACTGAAAACAAGCAAATGCATGTGTATTTATTTAGTTTCAGCTGTAATAACGTAGATTCATGTGCAATTAGTGTGAATGAATGTTAATATCACTGAAAACAAGCAAATGCATTGTAATTTTACTTAGTTTCAGCTGTAATAACGTAGATTCTTGTCAATTAGTGTGAATGAATGTTAATATCACTGAAAACAAGCAAATGCATGTGTATTTTACTTAGTTTCAGCTGTAATAACGTAGATTCATGTGCAATTAGTGTGAATGAATGTTAATATCACTGAAAACAAGCAAATGCATGTGTATTTTACTTAGTTTCAGCTGTAATAACGTGGATTCATGTCCAATTAGTGTGAATGAATGTTAATATCACTGAAAACAAGCAAATGCATGTGTAATTTACTTAGTTGCAGCTGTAATAACGTAGATTCATGTGCAATTAGTGTGATGAATGTTAATATCACTGAAAACAAGCAAATGCATGTGTATTTTACTTAGTTCAGCTGTAATAACGTGGATTCATGTCCAATTAGTGTGAATGAATGTTAATATCACTGAAAACAAGCAAATGCATGTGTAATTTATTAGTTGCAGCTGTAATAACGTAGATTCAAGTGCAATTAGTGTGCAGTAATGTTAATATCACTGAAAACAAGCAAATGCATGTGTATTTTACTTAGTTTCAGCTGTAATAACGTGGATTCATGTCCAATTAGTGTGAATGAATGTTAATATCACTGAAAACAAGCAAATGCATGTGTAATTTACTTAGTTGCAGCTGTAATAACGTAGATTCAGTGCAATTAGTGTGCGGTAATGTTAATATCACTGAAAACAAGCAAATGCATGTGTATTTTACTTAGTTTCAGCTGTAATAACGTGGATTCATGTCCAATTAGTGTGAATGAATGTTAATATCACTGAAAACAAGCAAATGCATGTGTAATTTACTTAGTTGCAGCTGTAATAACGTAGATTCAAGTGCAATTAGTGTGCGGTAATGTTAATATCATTGAAAACAAGCAAATGCATGTGTATTTTACTTAGTTTCAGCTGTAATAACGTGGATTCATGTCCAATTAGTGTGAATGAATCCTAATATCACTGAAAACAAGCAAATGCAAGTGTAATTTACTTAGTTGCAGCTGTAATAACGTAGATTCATGTGCAGTTAGTGTGAATGAATTTTAATATCACTGAAAACAAGCAAATGCATACGAATTTTACTTAGTTGCAGCTAAAATGACGTAAATTCTTGTGCAATTAGTGTGAATGATTGTTAATATCAATGAAAACAAGCAAATGCATGTGTCTTTGACTTGGTTTCAGCTGTAATAATGCAGATTCATGTGCAATTAGTGTGAATGAATGTTAATATCACTGAAAACAAGCAAATGCATGTGTATTTTACTTAGTTTCAGCTGTAATAACGTGGATTCATGTGCAATTAGTGTGCAGTAATGTTAATATCACTGAAAACAAGCAAATGCATGTGTATTTTACTTAGTTTCAGCTGTAATAACGTGGATTCATGTCCAATTAGTGTGAATGAATGTTAATATCACTGAAAACAAGCAAATGCATGTGTAATTTACTTAGTTGCAGCTGTAATAACGTAGATTCATGTGCAATTAGTGTGAATGAATGTTAATATACTGAAAACAAGCAAATGCGTGTATTTACTTAGTTTCAGCTTAATAACGTGATTCATGTGCATTAGTGTGATAATGTTAATATCACTGAAAACAAGCAAATGCATGGTATTTTACTTAGTTCAGCTGTAATAACGTAGATTCATGTGCAATTAGTGTGAATGAATGTTAATATCACTGAAAACAAGCAAATGCATGTGTATTTTACTTAGTTCAGCTGTAATAACGTGATTCATGTGCAATTAGTGTGCAGTAATGTTAATATCACTGAAAACAAGCAAATGCATGTGTATTTTACTTAGTTTCAGCTGTAATAACGTGGATTCATGTCAATTAGTGTGAATGAATGTTAATATCACTGAAAACAAGCAAATGCATGTGTAATTTACTTAGTTGCAGCTGTAATAACGTAGATTCATGTGCAATTAGTGTGCATAATGTTAATATCACTGAAAACAAGCAAATGCATGTGTATTTTACTTAGTTTCAGCTGTAATACCGTGGATTCATGTGCAATTAGTGTGAATAATGTTAATTCACTGAAAACAAGCAAATGCATGTGTATTTTACTTAGTTTCAGCTGTAATAACGTGATTCATGTGCAATTAGTGTGATGAATGTTAATATCACTGAAAACAAGCAAATGCATTGTATTTTACTTAGTTTCAGCTGTAATAACGTGGATTCATGTGCAATTAGTGTGAATAATGTTAATATCACTGAAAACAAGCAAATGCATGTGTAATTTACTTAGTTTGCAGCTGTAATAACGTGATTCATGTGCAATTAGTGTGCAGTAATGTTAATATCACTGAAAACAAGCAAATGCATGTGTATTTTACTTAGTTTCAGCTGTAATAACGTGGATTCATGTGCAATTAGTGTGAATGAATGTTAAATCACTGAAAACAAGCAAATGCATGTGTATTTACTTAGTTCAGCTGTAATAACGTGGATTCATGTGCAATTAGTGTGCATGAATGTTAATATCACTGAAAACAAGCAAATGCATGTGTATTTACTTAGTTGCAGCTGTATAACCGTGGATTCATGTGCAATTAGTGTGAATCAATGTTAATATAATGAAAACAAGCAAATGCATGTGTATTTACTATTCAGCTGTAATAACGTAATTCAGTGCAATTAGTGATGAATGTAATTACTGAAAACAAGCAATGCTGTGATTTACTTAGTTTCAGCTGTAATAACGTGGATTCATGTGCAATTAGTGTGCAGTAATGTTAATATCACTGAAACAAGCAAATGCATTGTATTTTACTTAGTTTCAGCTGTAATAACGTGGATTCATGTGCAATTAGTGTGAATAATGTTAATATCACTGAAAACAAGCAAATGCATGTGTAATTTATTAGTTGCAGCTGTAATAACGTAGATTCAGTGCAATTAGTGTGCGTAATTTAATATCACTGAAAACAAGCAAATGCATGTGTATTTTACTTAGTTTCAGTGTAATAACGTGGATTCATGTCCAATTAGTGTGAATGAATGTTAATATCACTGAAAACAAGCAAATGCATGTGTAATTTACTTAGTTGCAGCTGTAATAACGTGATTCATGTGCAATTAGTGTGCAGGTAATGTTAAATATCACTGAAAACAAGCAAATGCATGTGTATTTTACTTAGTTTCAGCTGTAATAACGTGGATTCATGTGCAATTAGTGTGAATCAATGTTAATATCACTGAAAACAAGCAAATGCATGTGTAATTTATTAGTTGCAGCTGTAATAACGTAGATTCATGTGCAATTAGTGTGCGTAATGTTAATATCACTGAAAACAAGCAAATGCATGTGTATTTACTTAGTTTCAGCTGTAATACGTGGATTCATGTCCAATTAGTGTGAATGAATGTTAATATCACTGAAAACAAGCAAATGCATGTGTATTTACTTAGTTGCAGCTGTAATAACGTAGATTCATGTGCAATTAGTGTGCAGGTAATGTTAATATCACTGAAAACAAGCAAATGCATGTGTATTTTACTTAGTTTCAGCTGTAATAACGTGGATTCATGTGCAATTAGTGTGAATAATGTTAATTCACTGAAAACAAGCAAATGCATTGTATTTTACTTAGTTTCAGCTGTAATAACGTGGATTCATGTCCAATTAGTGTGAATGAATGTTAATATCACTGAAAACAAGCAAATGCATGTGTAATTTACTTAGTTGCAGCTGTAATAACGTAGATTCATGTGCAATTAGTGTGAATGAATGTTAATATCACTGAAAACAAGCAAATGCATGTGTAATTTACTTAGTTGCAGCTGTAATAACGTAATTCATGTGCAATTAGTGTGAATGAATGTTAATATCACTGAAAACAAGCAAATGCATGTGTATTTTACTTAGTTTCAGCTGTAATAACGTGGATTCATGTGCAATTAGTGTGAATGAATGTTAATATCACTGAAAACAAGCAAATGCATTGTATTTTACTTAGTTTCAGCTGTAATAACGTGGATTCATGTGCAATTAGTGTGAATGAATGTTAATATCACTGAAAACAAGCAAATGCATGTGTAATTTACTTAGTTTCAGCTGTAATAACGTAGATTCATGTGCAATTAGTGTGAATGAATGTTAATATCACTGAAAACAAGCAAATGCATGTGTATTTTACTTAGTTTCAGCTGTAATAACGTGATTCATGTGCAATTAGTGTGATAATGTTAATATCACTGAAAACAAGCAAATGCATGTGTATTTTACTTAGTTTCAGCTGTAATAACGTGGATTCATGTCCAATTAGTGTGAATAATGTTAATATCACTGAAAACAAGCAAATGCATGTGTATTTTACTTAGTTGCAGCTGTAATAACGTAGATTCATGTGCAATTAGTGTGAATGAATGTTAATATCACTGAAAACAAGCAAATGCATGTGTATTTTACTTAGTTTCAGCTGTAATAACGTGGATTCATGTGCAATTAGTGTGATAATGTTAATATCACTGAAAACAAGCAAATGCATGTGTATTTACTTAGTTTCAGCTGTAATAACGTGATTCATGTGCAATTAGTGTGAATGAATGTTAATATCACTGAAAACAAGCAAATGCATGTGTATTTTACTTAGTTTCAGCTGTAATAACGTGGATTCATGTGCAATTAGTGTGAATAATGTTAATATCACTGAAAACAAGCAAATGCATGTGTATTTACTTAGTTTCAGCTGTAATAACGTGGATTCATGTGCAATTAGTGTGAGTAATGTTAATATCACTGAAAACAAGCAAATGCATGTGTATTTTACTTAGTTTCAGCTGTAATAACGTGGATTCATGTGCAATTAGTGTGAATGAATGTTAATATCACTGAAAACAAGCAAATGCATGTGTATTTTACTTAGTTGCAGCTGTAATAACGTGATTCATGTGCAATTAGTGTGCATAATGTTAATATCACTGAAAACAAGCAAATGCATGTGTATTTACTTAGTTTCAGCTGTAATAACGTGGATTCATGTGCAATTAGTGTGAATAATGTTAATATCACTGAAAACAAGCAAATGCATGTGTATTTTACTTAGTTGCAGCTGTAATAACGTAGATTCATGTGCAATTAGTGTGAATGAATGTTAAATCACTGAAAACAAGCAAATGCATGTGTATTTTACTTAGTTCAGCTGTAATAACGTGATTCATGTGCAATTAGTGTGAATGAATGTTAATATCACTGAAAACAAGCAAATGCATGTGTATTTACTTAGTTTCAGCTGTAATAACGTGGATTCATGTGCATTAGTGTGAGTGAATGTTAATATCACTGAAAACAAGCAAATGCATGTGTATTTACTTAGTTCAGCTGTAATAACGTGATTCATGTGCAATTAGTGTGAATGAATGTTAATATCACTGAAAACAAGCAAATGCATGTGTATTTTACTTAGTTTCAGCTGTAATAACGTGATTCATGTCAATTAGTGTGAATGAATGTTAATATCACTGAAAACAAGCAAATGCATGTGTATTTTACTTAGTTTCAGCTGTAATAACGTGGATTCATGTGCAATTAGTGTGAATAATGTTAATATCACTGAAAACAAGCAAATGCATGTGTATTTTACTTAGTTTCAGCTGTAATAACGTGGATTCATGTGCAATTAGTGTGAATGAATGTTAATATCACTGAAAACAAGCAAATGCATGTGTATTTACTTAGTTTCAGCTGTAATAACGTGATTCATGTGCAATTAGTGTGAATGAATGTTAATATCACTGAAAACAAGCAAATGCATTGTATTTTACTTAGTTTCAGCTGTAATAACGTGATTCATGTGCAATTAGTGTGAATGAATGTTAATATCATGAAAACAAGCAAATGCATGTGTATTTTACTTAGTTTCAGCTGTAATAACGTGATTCATGTGCAATTAGTGTGAATGAATGTTAAATCACTGAAAACAAGCAAATGCATGTGTATTTTACTTAGTTTCAGCTGTAATAACGTGGATTCATGTGCAATTAGTGTGCATAATGTTAATATCACTGAAAACAAGCAAATGCATGTGTATTTTACTTAGTTTCAGCTGTAATAACGTGGATTCATGTCCAATTAGTGTGAATGAATGTTAATATCACTGAAAACAAGCAAATGCATGTGTATTTACTTAGTTGCAGCTGTAATAACGTAGATTCATGTGCAATTAGTGTGAATGAATGTTAATATCACTGAAAACAAGCAAATGCATACGAATTTACTTAGTTGCAGCTAAAATGACGTAATTCATGTGCAATTAGTGTGAATGAATGTTAATATCACTGAAAACAAGCAAATGCATGTGTCTTTTACTTAGGTTTCAGCTGTAATAACTGCAGATTCATGGTGCAATTAGTGTGAATGAATGTTAATATCACTGAAAACAAGCAAATGCATGTGTATTTTACTTAGTTCAGCTGTAATAACGTAATTCAGTGCAATTAGTGTGAATGAATGTTAATATCACTGAAAACAAGCAAATGCATGTGTATTTACTTAGTTTCAGCTGTAATAACGTGATTCATGTGCAATTAGTGTGAATGAATGTTAATATCACTGAAAACAAGCAAATGCATGTGTATTTACTTAGTTTCAGCTGTAATAACGTGGATTCATGTGCAATTAGTGTGAATGAATGTTAATATCACTGAAAACAAGCAAATGCATGTGTATTTAACTTAGTTTCAGCTGTAATAACGTGGATTCATGTGCAATTAGTGTGAATGAATGTTACAATTACTGAAAACAAGCAAATGCATGTGTATTTTACTTAGTTTCAGCTGTAATAACGTGATTCATGTGCAATTAGTGTGAATGAATGTTAATATCACTGAAAACAAGCAAATGCATGTGTATTTACTTAGTTTCAGCTGTAATAACGTGATTCATGTGCAATTAGTGTGCATAATGTTAATATCACTGAAAACAAGCAAATGCATGTGTATTTTACTTAGTTTCAGCTGTAATAACGTGATTCATGTGCAATTAGTGTGAATAATGTTAATATCACTGAAAACAAGCAAATGCATGTGTATTTTACTTAGTTTCAGCTGTAATAACTTGGATTCATGTGCAATTAGTGTGCAGTACTGTTAATATCACTGAAAACAAGCAAATGCATGTGTATTTTACTTAGTTTCAGCTGTAATAACGTGGATTCATGTCCAATTAGTGTGAATGAATGTTAATATCACTGAAAACAAGCAAATGCATGTGTATTTTACTTAGTTTCAGCTGTAATAACGTGGATTCATGTGCCAATTAGTGTGAATGAATGTTAATATCACTGAAAACAAGCAAATGCATGTGTAATTTACTTAGTTTCAGCTGTAATAACGTGGATTCATGTGCAATTAGTGTGAATGAATGTAAAATCACTGAAAACAAGCAAATGCATGTGTATTTACTTAGTTAGTTATACTGATTATTTATTAGTAATGAATCACTAAACATGATGTGTAAAATTCATAGTGCAATTAGGTGTGCAGTAATGTTAATATCACTGAAAACAAGCAAATGCATGTGTATTTTACTTAGTTTCAGCTGTAATAACGTGATTCATGTGCAATTAGTGTGAATGAATGTTAAATCACTGAAAACAAGCAAATGCATGTGTATTTTACTTAGTTTCAGTGTAATAACGTGGATTCATGTGCAATTAGTGTGAATGAATGTTAAATCACTGAAAACAAGCAAATGCATGTGTATTTACTTAGTTTCAGCTGTAATAACGTGATTCATGTGCAATTAGTGTGAATGAATGTTAATATCACTGAAAACAAGCAAATGCATGTGTAATTACTTATTTCAGCTGTAATAACGTAATTCATGTGCAATTAGTGTGAATGAATGTTAAATTCACTGAAAACAGCAAATGCATGTGTTTTACTTAGTTCAGCTGTAATAACGTGATTCATGTGCAATTAGTGTGAATGAATGTTAATTCACTGAAAACAAAGCAAATGCATGTGTTTTTACTTAGTTTCAGCTGTAATAACGTGGATTCATGTGCAATTAGTGTGAATGAATGTTAATATCACTGAAAACAAGCAAATGCATGTGTTTTACTTAGTTTCAATTGTAATAACGTGGATTCATGTGCAATTAGTGTGCATAATGTTAATATCACTGAAAACAAGCAAATGCATGTGTATTTACTTAGTTTCAGCTGTAATAACGTGGATTCATGTGGCAATTAGTGTGCAGTAATGTTAATATCACTGAAAACAAGCAACATGCATGTGTATTTTACTTAGTTTCAGCTGTAATAACGTGGATTCATGTGCAATTAGTGTGAATGAATGTTAATATCACTGAAAACAAGCAAATGCATGTGTATTTTACTTAGTTTCAGCTGTAATAACGTGGATTCATGTGCAATTAGTGTGAGTAATGTTAATGTCACTGAAAACAAGCAAATGCATGGTATTTTACTTAGTTTCAGCTGTAATAACGTGGATTCATGTGCAATTAGTGTGAATGAATGTTAATATCACTTAAACAAGCAAATGCATGTGTATTTTACTTAGTTTCAGCTGTAATAACGTGATTCATGTCCAATTAGTGTGAATGAATGTTAATATCACTGAAAACAAGCAAATGCATGTGTATTTACCCAGTTGCAGCTATGTAATGTGATTCATGTGCAATTAGTGTGAATGAATGTTCAATTACTGAAAACAAACAAATGCATGTGTATTTACTTAGCTTCAGCTGTAATAACTGGATTCATGTGCAATTAGTGTGCATTAATGTTAATATCACTGAAAACAAGCAAATGCGTGTGTATTTTACTTAGTTTCAGCTGTAATAACGTGGATTGATGTCCAATTAGTGTGAATGAATGTTAATATCGCTGAAACAAGCAAATGCATGTGTATTTTACTTAGTCTCAGCTGTAATAACGTAATTCAGGTGCAATTAGTGTGAAAGAATGATACATTTACTGAAAACAAACAAATGCATGTGTATTTTACTAACTTTCAGCTGTAATAACGTGGATTCGTGTGCAATTAGTGTGAATGAATGTTAATATCACTTAAAACAAGTAAATGCATATGTAGTTTACTTAGTTTCAACTGTAATACCGTGGATTCATGCGCAATTAGTGTGCAGTAATGTTAATGTCACTGAAAACAAGCAAATGCATGTGTATTTTACTTAGTTTCAGCTGTAATAACGTGGATTCATGTGCAATTAGTGTGCAGTAATGTTAATATCACTGAAAACAAGCAAATGCATGTGTATTTTACTTAGTTTCAGCTGTAATAACGTGGATTCATGTGCAAGTAGTGTGAATGAATGTTAATATCACTTAAAACAAGTAAATGCATGTGTATTTTACTTAGTTTCAGCTGTAATAATGCGGATTCATGTCAATTAGTGTGAATGAATGTTGATATCAGTGAAAACAAGCAAATATATTGTAATTTACCAGTTGCAGCTATGATAATGTAGATTCTTGTGCAATTCGTGTGAATGAATGTTACAATTACTGAAAACAAACAAATGCATGTGTATTATACTTAGCTTCAGCTGTAATAACCTGGATTCATGTGCAATTAGTGTGCATTAATGTTAATATCACTGAAAACAAGCAAATGCGTGTGTATTTTACTTAGTTTCAGCTGTAATAACGTGGATTGATGTCCAATTAGTGTGACATGAATGTTAAATCACTGAAAACAAGCAAATGCATGTGTATTTTACTTAGTTTCAGCTGTAATAACGTGGATTCATGTGCAATTAGTGTGAATGAATGTTAATATCACTTAAAACTAGTAAATGCATATGTAGTTTATTTAGTTTCAGCTGTAATAACCGTGGATTCATGCGCAATTAGTGTGCAGTAATGTTAATGTCACTGAAAACAAGCAAAATGCATGGTATATTTACTTAGTTTTTAGCTGTAATAACGTGGATTCATGTGCAATTAGTGTGCAGTAATGTTAATATCACTGAAAACAAGCAAATGCATTTGTATTTTACTTAGTTTCAGCTGTAATAACACGGATTCATGTCCAATTAGTGTGAATGAATGTTATCACTGAAAACAAGCAAATGTATGTGTAATTTACTTAGTTGCAGCTGTAATAATGTAGATTCTGTGCAATTAGTGTGAATGAATGTTACAATTACTCAAAACAACAAATGCATGTGTATTTACTTAGTTTCAGCTGTAAAACGTGGATTGATGTCCAATTAGTGTGAATGAATGTTAATATCACTGAAAACAAGCAAATGCTTGTGTATTTTACTTAGTTTCAGCTGTAATAACGTGGATTCATGTCCAGTTAGTTGAATGAATGTTAATAACACTGAAAACAAGCAAATGCATGTGTAATTTACTTAGTTTCAGCTGTAAAACGTAGATTCATGTGCAATTAATGTGAATGAATGTTACAATTACTGAAAACAAGCAAATGCATGTGTATTTTACTTAGTTGCAGCTATAATAACGTAGATTCTGTGCAATTAGTGTGAATGAATGTTACAATTACTGAAAACAAACAAATGCATGTTTTATACTTAGCTTCAGCTGTAATAACGTGGATTCATGTCAATTAGTGTGCATGAATGTTAATATCACTGAAAACAAGCAAATGCATGTGTAATTTACATAGTTGCAGCTGTTATACGTGGATTCATGTGCAATTAGTGTGAATCAATCTTAATATCACTGAAAACAAGCAAATGCATGTGTATTTTACTTAGTTTCAGCTGTAATAACGTCGATTCATGTGCAATTAGTCTGCAGTAAAGTTAACATCACTTAAAACAAGTAAATGCATATGTATTTACTTAGTTTCAACTGTAATACCGTGGATTCTTGTGCAATTAATGTGCAGTAATATTAATATCACTGACAACAAGCAACGCATGTGTAATCTACTTAGGTGCAGCTGTAATAACGTAGATTCAAGTGCAATTAGTGTGCAGTAATGTTAATATCACTGAAAACAAGCAAATGCATGTTTATTTTACTTAGTTTCAGCTGTAATAACGTGGATTCATGTCCAATTAGTGTGAATGAATGTTACAATTACTGAAAACAAAGCAAATGCATGTCTATTTTACTTAGTTGCAGCTATAATAACGTAGATTCTTGTGCAATTAGTGTGAATGAATGTTACAATTACTGAAAACAAACAAATGCATGTGTATTATACTTAGCTTAAGCTGTAATAACGTGGATTCATGTCCAATTAGTGTGCATGAATGTTAATATCACTGAAAACAAGCAAATGCATGTGTAAGTTACATAGTTGCAGCTGTTTATACCGTGGATTCATGTGCAATTAGTGTGAATCAATCTTAATATCACTGAAAACAAGCAAATGCATGTGTATTTTACTTAGTTTCAGCTGTAATAACGTCGATTCATGTGCAATTAGTGTGCAGTAAAGTTAACATCACTTAAAACAAGTAAATGCATATGTATTTTACTTAGTTTCAACTGTAATACCGTGGATTCTTGTGCAATTAATGTGCAGTAATATTAATATCACTGACAACAAGCAAACGCATGTGTAATCTACTTAGGTGCAGCTGTAATAACGTAGATTCAAGTGCAATTAGTGTGCAGTAATGTTAATATCACTGAAAACAAGCAAATGCATGTTTATTTTACTTAGTTTCAGCTGTAATAACGTGGATTCATGTCCAATTAGTGTGAATGAATGTTACAATTACTGAAAACAAAGCAAATGCATGTCTATTTTACTTAGTTGCAGCTATAATAACGTAGATTCTTGTGCAATTAGTGTGAATGAATGTTACAATTACTGAAAACAAACAAATGCATGTTATTATACTTAGCTTAAGCTGTAATAACTGGATTCATGTCCAATTAGTGTGCATGAATGTTAATATCACTGAAAACAAGCAAATGCATGTGTAAGTTACATAGTTGCAGCTGTTATACCGTGGATTCATGTGCAATTAGTGTGAATCAATCTTAATATCACTGAAAACAAGCAAATGCATGTGTATTTTACTTAGTTTCAGCTGTAATACGTCGATTCATGTGCAATTAGTGTGCAGTAAAGTTAACATCACTTAAAACAAGTAAATGCATATGTATTTTACTTAGTTTCAACTGTAATACCGTGGATTCTTGTGCAATTAATGTGCAGTAATATTAAATCACTGACAACAAGCAAACGTATGTGTAATCTACTTAGGTGCAGCTGTAATAACGTAGATTCAAGTGCAATTAGTGTGCAGTAATGTTAATATCACTGAAAACAAGCAAATGCATGTTTATTTTACTTAGTTTCAGCTGTAATAACGTGGATTCATGTCCAATTAGTGTGAATGAATGTTACAATTACTGAAAACAAAGCAAATGCATGTCTATTTTACTTAGTTGCAGCTATAATAACGTAGATTCTTGTGCAATTAGTGTGAATGAATGTTAATATCGCTGAAAACAAGCAAATGCATGTGTATTTTACTTAGTTGCAGCTATACTAATGTAGATTCTTGTGCAATTAGTGAGAATGAATGTTACAGTTACTGAAACAAACAAATGCATGTGTATTATACTTAGCTTCAGCTGTAATAACGTGGATTCATGTCCAATTAGTGTGCATGAATGTTAATATCACTGAAAACAAGCAAATGCATGTGTAATTTACATAGTTGCAGCTGTTATACCGTGGATTCATGTGCAATTAGTGTGAATCAATGTTGATATCACTGAAAACAAGCAAATGCATGTGTAATTTACATAATTGCAGCTGTAATAACGTACATTCAAGTGCAATTAGTGTGAAAGAATGTTACAATTACTGAAAACAAACAAATACATGTGTATTTTGCTTAGTTTCAGCTGTAATAACGTGGATTCATGTGCAGTTAGTGAGCAGTAATGTTAATATCACTTAAAACAAGCAAATGCATGTGTATTTTACTTAGTCTCAGCTGTAATAACGTGGATTCATGTGCAATTAGTGTGAATGAATGTTAATATCACTTAAAACGAGTAAATGCATATGTAGTTTACTTAGTTTCAACTGTAATACCGTGGATTCATGCGCCAATTAGTGTGCAGTAATGTTAATGTCACTGAAAACAAGCAAATGCATGTGTATTTTACTTAGTTTCAGCTGTAATAACGTGGATTCATGTCCAATTAGTGTGAATAAATGTTAATGTCACTGAAAACAAGCAAATGCACTTGTATTTTATATATTTTCAGCTGTAATAACGTGGATTCAAGTCCAATTAGTGTGAATGAATGTTAATATCACTGAAAACAAGCAAATGCATGTGTAATTTACTTAGTTGCAGCTGTAATAACGTAGATTCATGTGCAGTTAGTGTGCAGTAAATAAAAATCACTTAAAACAAGTAAATGCATATGTATTTCACTTAGTTTCAACTGTAATACCGTGGATTCATGTGCAATTAGGGTGCAGTAATGTTAATGTCACTGAAAACAAGCAAATGCATGTGTATTTTACTTAGTTGCAGCTATAATAACGTAGATTCTTGTGCAATTAGTGTGAATGAATGTTAATATCGCTGAAAACAAGCAAATGCATGTGTATTTTACTTAGTTGCAGCTATAATAACTAGATTCTTGTGCAATTAGTGAGAATGAATGTTACAATTACTGAAAACAAACAAATGCATGTGTATTATACTTAGCTTCAGCTGTAATAACGTGGATTCATGTCCAATTAGTGTGCATGAATGTTAATATCACTGAAAACAAGCAAATGCATGTGTAATTTACATAATTGCAGCTGTAATAACGTACATTCAAGTGCAATTAGTGTGAATGAATGTTACAATTACTGAAAACAAACAAATGCATGTGTATTTTACTTAGTCTCAGCTGTAATAACGTAGATTCAGGTGCAATTAGTGTGAATGAATGTTACATTTACTGAAAACAAACAAATGCATGTGTATTTTACTAAGTTTCAGCTGTAATAACGTGGATTCATGTGCAATTAGTGTGAATGAATGTTAATATCACTTAAAACAAGTAAGTGCATATGTAGTTTACTTAGTTTCAATTATAATACCGTGGATTCATGCGCAATTACTGTGCAGTAATGTTAATGTCACTGAAAACAAGCAAATGCATGTGTATTTTACTTAGTTTCAGCTGTAATAATGTGGATTCATGTGCAATTAGTGTGCAGTAATGTTAATATCACTGAAAACAAGCAAATGCATGTGTATTTTACTTAGTTTCAGCTGTAATAACGTGGATTCATGTGCAATTAGTGTGAATGAATGTTAATATCACTTAAAACAAGTAAATGCATATGTAGTTTACTTAGTTTCAACTGTAATACCGTGGATTCATGTGCAATTAGTGTGCAGTAATGTTAATGTCACTGAAAACAAGCAAATGCATGGGTATTTTACTTAGTTTCAGCTGTAATAACGTGGATTCATGTGCAAGTAGTGTGAATGAATGTTAATATCACTTAAAACAAGTAAATGCATGTGTATTTTACTTAGTTTCAGCTGTAATATGCGGATTCATGTCCAATTAGTGTGAATGAATGTTGATATCAGTGAAAACAAGCAAATGTATGTGTAATTTACCCAGTTGCAGCTATGATAATGTAGATTCTTGTGCAATTCGTGTGAATGAATGTTACAATTACTGAAAACAAACAAATGCATGTGTATTATACTTAGCTTCAGCTGTAATAACCTGGATTCATGTGCAATTAGTGTGCATTAATGTTAATATCACTGAAAACAAGCAAATGCGTGTGTATTTTACTTAGTTTCAGCTGTAATAACGTGGATTGATGTCCAATTAGTGTGAATGAATGTTAATATCACTGAAAACAAGCAAATGCATGTGTATTTTACTTAGTCTCAGCTGTAAAAACGTAGATTCAGGTGCAATTAGTGTGAAAGAATGTTACATTTACTGAAAACAAACAAATGCATGTGTATTTTACTAACTTTCAGCTGTAATAACGTGGATTCGTGTGCAATTAGTGTGAATGAATGTTAATATCACTTAAAACAAGTAAATGCATATGTAGTTTACTTAGTTTCAACTGTAATACCGTGGATTCATGCGCAATTAGTGTGCAGTAATGTTAATGTCACTGAAAACAAGCAAATGCATGTGTATTTTACTTAGTTTCAGCTGTAATAACGTGGATTCATGTGCAATTAGTGTGCAGTAATGTTAATATCACTGAAAACAAGCAAATGCATGTGTATTTTACTTAGTTTCAGCTGTAATAACGTGGATTCATGTGCAAGTAGTGTGAATGAATGTTAATATCACTTAAAACAAGTAAATGCATGTGTATTTTACTTAGTTTCAGCTGTAATAATGCGGATTCATGTCCAATTAGTGTGAATGAATGTTGATATCAGTGAAAACAAGCAAATATATGTGTAATTTACCCAGTTGCAGCTATGATAATGTAGATTCTTGTGCAATTCGTGTGAATGAATGTTACAATTACTGAAAACAAACAAATGCATGTGTATTATACTTAGCTTCAGCTGTAATAACCTGGATTCATGTGCAATTAGTGTGCATTAATGTTAATATCACTGAAAACAAGCAAATGCGTGTGTATTTTACTTAGTTTCAGCTGTAATAACGTGGATTGATGTCCAATTAGTGTGAATGAATGTTAATATCACTGAAAACAAGCAAATGCATGTGTATTTTACTTAGTCTCAGCTGTAATAACGTAGATTCATGTGCAGTTAGTGTGCAGTAAAATAAAAATCACTTAAAACAAGTAAATGCATATGTATTTCACTTAGTTTCAACTGTAATACCGTGGATTCATGTGCAGTTAGGGTGCAGTAATGTTAATGTCACTGAAAACAAGCAAATGCATGTGTATTTTACTTAGTTGCAGCTATAATAACGTAGATTCTTGTGCAATTAGTGTGAATGAATGTTAATATCGCTGAAAACAAGCAAATGCATGTGTATTTTACTTAGTTGCAGTTATAATAACGTAGATTCTTGTGCAATTAGTGAGAATGAATGTTACAATTACTGAAAACAAACAAATGCATGTGTATTATACTTAGCTTCAGCTGTAATAACGTGGATTCATGTCCAATTAGTGTGCATGAATGTTAATATCACTGAAAACCTGCAAATGCATGTATAATTTACATAATTGCAGCTGTAATAACGTACATTCAAGTGCAATTAGTGTGAATGAATGTTACATTTACTGAAAACAAACAAATGCATGTGTATTTTACTAAGTTTCAGCTGTAATAACGTGGATTCATGTGCAATTAGTGTGAATGAATGTTAATATCACTTAAAACAAGTAAGTGCATATGTAGTTTACTTAGTTTCAATTGTAATACCGTGGATTCATGCGCAATTACTGTGCAGTAATGTTAATGTCACTGAAAACAAGCAAATGCATGTGTATTTTACTTAGTTTCAGCTGTAATAATGTGGATTCATGTGCAATTAGTGTGCAGTAATGTTAATATCACTGAAAACAAGCAAATGCATGTGTATTTTACTTAGTTTCAGCTGTAATAACGTGGATTCATGTGCAATTAGTGTGAATGAATGTTAATATCACTTAAAACAAGTAAATGCATATGTAGTTTACTTAGTTTCAACTGTAATACCGTGGATTCATGTGCAATTAGTGTGCAGTAATGTTAATGTCACTGAAAACAAGCAAATGCATGGGTATTTTACTTAGTTTCAGCTGTAATAACGTGGATTCATGTGCAAGTAGTGTGAATGAATGTTAATATCACTTAAAACAAGTAAATGCATGTGTATTTTACTTAGTTTCAGCTGTAATATGCGGATTCATGTCCAATTAGTGTGAATGAATGTTGATATCAGTGAAAACAAGCAAATGTATGTGTAATTTACCCAGTTGCAGCTATGATAATGTAGATTCTTGTGCAATTCGTGTGAATGAATGTTACAATTACTGAAAACAAACAAATGCATGTGTATTATACTTAGCTTCAGCTGTAATAACCTGGATTCATGTGCAATTAGTGTGCATTAATGTTAATATCACTGAAAACAAGCAAATGCGTGTGTATTTTACTTAGTTTCAGCTGTAATAACGTGGATTGATGTCCAATTAGTGTGAATGAATGTTAATATCGCTGAAAACAAGCAAATGCATGTGTATTTTACTTAGTCTCAGCTGTAATAACGTAAATTCAGGTGCAATTAGTGTGAAAGAATGATACATTTACTGAAAACAAACAAATGCATGTGTATTTTACTAACTTTCAGCTGTAATAACGTGGATTCGTGTGCAATTAGTGTGAATGAATGTTAATATCACTTAAAACAAGTAAATGCATATGTAGTTTACTTAGTTTCAACTGTAATACCGTGGATTCATGCGCAATTAGTGTGCAGTAATGTTAATGTCACTGAAAACAAGCAAATGCATGTGTATTTTACTTAGTTTCAGCTGTAATAACGTGGATTCATGTGCAATTAGTGTGCAGTAATGTTAATATCACTGAAAACAAGCAAATGCATGTGTATTTTACTTAGTTTCAGCTGTAATAACGTGGATTCATGTGCAAGTAGTGTGAATGAATGTTAATATCACTTAAAACAAGTAAATGCATGTGTATTTTACTTAGTTTCAGCTGTAATAATGCGGATTCATGTCCAATTAGTGTGAATGAATGTTGATATCAGTGAAAACAAGCAAATATATGTGTAATTTACCCAGTTGCAGCTATGATAATGTAGATTCTTGTGCAATTCGTGTGAATGAATGTTACAATTACTGAAAACAAACAAATGCATGTGTATTATACTTAGCTTCAGCTGTAATAACCTGGATTCATGTGCAATTAGTGTGCATTAATGTTAATATCACTGAAAACAAGCAAATGCGTGTGTATTTTACTTAGTTTCAGCTGTAATAACGTGGATTGATGTCCAATTAGTGTGAATGAATGTTAATATCACTGAAAACAAGCAAATGCATGTGTATTTTACTTAGTTTCAGCTGTAATAACGTGGATTCATGTGCAAGTAGTGTGAATGAATGTTAATATCACTTAAAACTAGTAAATGCATATGTAGTTTATTTAGTTTCAACTGTAATACCGTGGATTCATGCGCAATTAGTGTGCAGTAATGTTAATGTCACTGAAAACAAGCAAATGCATGTATATTTTACTTAGTTTTAGCTGTAATAACGTGGATTCATGTGCAATTAGTGTGCAGTAATGTTAATATCACTGAAAACAAGCAAATGCATTTGTATTTTACTTAGTTTCAGCTGTAATAACACGGATTCATGTCCAATTAGTGTGAATGAATGTTGATATCAGTGAAAACAAGCAAATGTATGTGTAATTTACCTAGTTGCAGCTATAATAATGTAGATTCTTGTGCAATTAGTGTGAATGAATGTTACAATTACTCAAAACAAACAAATGCATGTGTATTATACTTAGTTTCAGCTGTAAAAACGTGGATTGATGTCCAATTAGTGTGAATGAATGTTAATATCACTGAAAACAAGCAAATGCTTGTGTATTTTACTGAGTTTCAGCTGTAATAACGTGGATTCATGTCCAGTTAGTTTGAATGAATGTTAATAACACTGAAAACAAGCAAATGCATGTGTAATTTACTTATTTGCAGCTGTAAAAACGTAGATTCATGTGCAATTAATGTGAATGAATGTTACAATTACTGAAAACAAAGCAAATGCATGTGTATTTTACTTAGTTGCAGCTATAATAACGTAGATTCTTGTGCAATTAGTGTGAATGAATGTTACAATTACTGAAAACAAACAAATGCATGTTTATTATACTTAGCTTCACCTGTAATAACGTGGATTCATGTCCAATTAGTGTGCATGAATGTTAATATCACTGAAAACAAGCAAATGCATGTGTAATTTACATAGTTGCAGCTGTTATACCGTGGATTCATGTGCAATTAGTGTGAATCAATCTTAATATCACTGAAAACAAGCAAATGCATGTGTATTTTACTTAGTTTCAGCTGTAATAACGTCGATTCATGTGCAATTAGTCTGCAGTAAAGTTAACATCACTTAAAACAAGTAAATGCATATGTATTTTACTTAGTTTCAACTGTAATACCGTGGATTCTTGTGCAATTAATGTGCAGTAATATTAATATCACTGACAACAAGCAAACGCATGTGTAATCTACTTAGGTGCAGCTGTAATAACGTAGATTCAAGTGCAATTAGTGTGCAGTAATGTTAATATCACTGAAAACAAGCAAATGCATGTTTATTTTACTTAGTTTCAGCTGTAATAACGTGGATTCATGTCCAATTAGTGTGAATGAATGTTACAATTACTGAAAACAAAGCAAATGCATGTCTATTTTACTTAGTTGCAGCTATAATAACGTAGATTCTTGTGCAATTAGTGTGAATGAATGTTACAATTACTGAAAACAAACAAATGCATGTGTATTATACTTAGCTTAAGCTGTAATAACGTGGATTCATGTCCAATTAGTGTGCATGAATGTTAATATCACTGAAAACAAGCAAATGCATGTGTAAGTTACATAGTTGCAGCTGTTATACCGTGGATTCATGTGCAATTAGTGTGAATCAATCTTAATATCACTGAAAACAAGCAAATGCATGTGTATTTTACTTAGTTTCAGCTGTAATAACGTCGATTCATGTGCAATTAGTGTGCAGTAAAGTTAACATCACTTAAAACAAGTAAATGCATATGTATTTTACTTAGTTTCAACTGTAATACCGTGGATTCTTGTGCAATTAATGTGCAGTAATATTAATATCACTGACAACAAGCAAACGCATGTGTAATCTACTTAGGTGCAGCTGTAATAACGTAGATTCAAGTGCAATTAGTGTGCAGTAATGTTAATATCACTGAAAACAAGCAAATGCATGTTTATTTTACTTAGTTTCAGCTGTAATAACGTGGATTCATGTCCAATTAGTGTGAATGAATGTTACAATTACTGAAAACAAAGCAAATGCATGTCTATTTTACTTAGTTGCAGCTATAATAACGTAGATTCTTGTGCAATTAGTGTGAATGAATGTTACAATTACTGAAAACAAACAAATGCATGTGTATTATACTTAGCTTAAGCTGTAATAACGTGGATTCATGTCCAATTAGTGTGCATGAATGTTAATATCACTGAAAACAAGCAAATGCATGTGTAAGTTACATAGTTGCAGCTGTTATACCGTGGATTCATGTGCAATTAGTGTGAATCAATCTTAATATCACTGAAAACAAGCAAATGCATGTGTATTTTACTTAGTTTCAGCTGTAATAACGTCGATTCATGTGCAATTAGTGTGCAGTAAAGTTAACATCACTTAAAACAAGTAAATGCATATGTATTTTACTTAGTTTCAACTGTAATACCGTGGATTCTTGTGCAATTAATGTGCAGTAATATTAATATCACTGACAACAAGCAAACGTATGTGTAATCTACTTAGGTGCAGCTGTAATAACGTAGATTCAAGTGCAATTAGTGTGCAGTAATGTTAATATCACTGAAAACAAGCAAATGCATGTTTATTTTACTTAGTTTCAGCTGTAATAACGTGGATTCATGTCCAATTAGTGTGAATGAATGTTACAATTACTGAAAACAAAGCAAATGCATGTCTATTTTACTTAGTTGCAGCTATAATAACGTAGATTCTTGTGCAATTAGTGTGAATGAATGTTAATATCGCTGAAAACAAGCAAATGCATGTGTATTTTACTTAGTTGCAGCTATACTAATGTAGATTCTTGTGCAATTAGTGAGAATGAATGTTACAGTTACTGAAAACAAACAAATGCATGTGTATTATACTTAGCTTCAGCTGTAATAACGTGGATTCATGTCCAATTAGTGTGCATGAATGTTAATATCACTGAAAACAAGCAAATGCATGTGTAATTTACATAGTTGCAGCTGTTATACCGTGGATTCATGTGCAATTAGTGTGAATCAATGTTGATATCACTGAAAACAAGCAAATGCATGTGTAATTTACATAATTGCAGCTGTAATAACGTACATTCAAGTGCAATTAGTGTGAAAGAATGTTACAATTACTGAAAACAAACAAATACATGTGTATTTTGCTTAGTTTCAGCTGTAATAACGTGGATTCATGTGCAGTTAGTGAGCAGTAATGTTAATATCACTTAAAACAAGCAAATGCATGTGTATTTTACTTAGTCTCAGCTGTAATAACGTGGATTCATGTGCAATTAGTGTGAATGAATGTTAATATCACTTAAAACGAGTAAATGCATATGTAGTTTACTTAGTTTCAACTGTAATACCGTGGATTCATGCGCAATTAGTGTGCAGTAATGTTAATGTCACTGAAAACAAGCAAATGCATGTGTATTTTACTTAGTTTCAGCTGTAATAACGTGGATTCATGTCCAATTAGTGTGAATAAATGTTAATGTCACTGAAAACAAGCAAATGCACTTGTATTTTATATATTTTCAGCTGTAATAACGTGGATTCAAGTCCAATTAGTGTGAATGAATGTTAATATCACTGAAAACAAGCAAATGCATGTGTAATTTACTTAGTTGCAGCTGTAATAACGTAGATTCATGTGCAGTTAGTGTGCAGTAAAATAAAAATCACTTAAAACAAGTAAATGCATATGTATTTCACTTAGTTTCAACTGTAATACCGTGGATTCATGTGCAATTAGGGTGCAGTAATGTTAATGTCACTGAAAACAAGCAAATGCATGTGTATTTTACTTAGTTGCAGCTATAATAACGTAGATTCTTGTGCAATTAGTGTGAATGAATGTTAATATCGCTGAAAACAAGCAAATGCATGTGTATTTTACTTAGTTGCAGCTATAATAACCTAGATTCTTGTGCAATTAGTGAGAATGAATGTTACAATTACTGAAAACAAACAAATGCATGTGTATTATACTTAGCTTCAGCTGTAATAACGTGGATTCATGTCCAATTAGTGTGCATGAATGTTAATATCACTGAAAACAAGCAAATGCATGTGTAATTTACATAATTGCAGCTGTAATAACGTACATTCAAGTGCAATTAGTGTGAATGAATGTTACAATTACTGAAAACAAACAAATGCATGTGTATTTTACTTAGTCTCAGCTGTAATAACGTAGATTCAGGTGCAATTAGTGTGAATGAATGTTACATTTACTGAAAACAAACAAATGCATGTGTATTTTACTAAGTTTCAGCTGTAATAACGTGGATTCATGTGCAATTAGTGTGAATGAATGTTAATATCACTTAAAACAAGTAAGTGCATATGTAGTTTACTTAGTTTCAATTATAATACCGTGGATTCATGCGCAATTACTGTGCAGTAATGTTAATGTCACTGAAAACAAGCAAATGCATGTGTATTTTACTTAGTTTCAGCTGTAATAATGTGGATTCATGTGCAATTAGTGTGCAGTAATGTTAATATCACTGAAAACAAGCAAATGCATGTGTATTTTACTTAGTTTCAGCTGTAATAACGTGGATTCATGTGCAATTAGTGTGAATGAATGTTAATATCACTTAAAACAAGTAAATGCATATGTAGTTTACTTAGTTTCAACTGTAATACCGTGGATTCATGTGCAATTAGTGTGCAGTAATGTTAATGTCACTGAAAACAAGCAAATGCATGGGTATTTTACTTAGTTTCAGCTGTAATAACGTGGATTCATGTGCAAGTAGTGTGAATGAATGTTAATATCACTTAAAACAAGTAAATGCATGTGTATTTTACTTAGTTTCAGCTGTAATATGCGGATTCATGTCCAATTAGTGTGAATGAATGTTGATATCAGTGAAAACAAGCAAATGTATGTGTAATTTACCCAGTTGCAGCTATGATAATGTAGATTCTTGTGCAATTCGTGTGAATGAATGTTACAATTACTGAAAACAAACAAATGCATGTGTATTATACTTAGCTTCAGCTGTAATAACCTGGATTCATGTGCAATTAGTGTGCATTAATGTTAATATCACTGAAAACAAGCAAATGCGTGTGTATTTTACTTAGTTTCAGCTGTAATAACGTGGATTGATGTCCAATTAGTGTGAATGAATGTTAATATCACTGAAAACAAGCAAATGCATGTGTATTTTACTTAGTCTCAGCTGTAAAAACGTAGATTCAGGTGCAATTAGTGTGAAAGAATGTTACATTTACTGAAAACAAACAAATGCATGTGTATTTTACTAACTTTCAGCTGTAATAACGTGGATTCGTGTGCAATTAGTGTGAATGAATGTTAATATCACTTAAAACAAGTAAATGCATATGTAGTTTACTTAGTTTCAACTGTAATACCGTGGATTCATGCGCAATTAGTGTGCAGTAATGTTAATGTCACTGAAAACAAGCAAATGCATGTGTATTTTACTTAGTTTCAGCTGTAATAACGTGGATTCATGTGCAATTAGTGTGCAGTAATGTTAATATCACTGAAAACAAGCAAATGCATGTGTATTTTACTTAGTTTCAGCTGTAATAACGTGGATTCATGTGCAAGTAGTGTGAATGAATGTTAATATCACTTAAAACAAGTAAATGCATGTGTATTTTACTTAGTTTCAGCTGTAATAATGCGGATTCATGTCCAATTAGTGTGAATGAATGTTGATATCAGTGAAAACAAGCAAATATATGTGTAATTTACCCAGTTGCAGCTATGATAATGTAGATTCTTGTGCAATTCGTGTGAATGAATGTTACAATTACTGAAAACAAACAAATGCATGTGTATTATACTTAGCTTCAGCTGTAATAACCTGGATTCATGTGCAATTAGTGTGCATTAATGTTAATATCACTGAAAACAAGCAAATGCGTGTGTATTTTACTTAGTTTCAGCTGTAATAACGTGGATTGATGTCCAATTAGTGTGAATGAATGTTAATATCACTGAAAACAAGCAAATGCATGTGTATTTTACTTAGTCTCAGCTGTAATAACGTAGATTCAGGTGCAATTAGTGTGAAAGAATGTTAAATTTACTGAAAACAAACAAATGCATGTGTATTTTACTAACTTTCAGCTGTAATAACGTGGATTCGTGTGCAATTAGTGTGAATGAATGTTAATATCACTTAAAACAAGTAAATGCATATGTAGTTTACTTAGTTTCAACTGTAATACCGTGGATTCATGCGCAATTAGTGTGCAGTAATGTTAATGTCACTGAAAACAAGCAAATGCATGTGTATTTTACTTAGTTTCAGCTGTAATAACGTGGATTCATGTGCAATTAGTGTGCAGTAATGTTAATATCACTGAAAACAAGCAAATGCATGTGTATTTTACTTAGTTTCAGCTGTAATAACGTGGATTCATGTGCAAGTAGTGTGAATGAATGTTAATATCACTTAAAACAAGTAAATGCATATGTAGTTTACTTAGTTTCAACTGTAATACCGTGGATTCATGCGCAATTAGTGTGCAGTAATGTTAATGTCACTGAAAACAAGCAAATGCATGTATATTTTACTTAGTTTTAGCTGTAATAACGTGGATTCATGTGCAATTAGTGTGCAGTAATGTTAATATCACTGAAAACAAGCAAATGCATTTGTATTTTACTTAGTTTCAGCTGTAATAACACGGATTCATGTCCAATTAGTGTGAATGAATGTTGATATCAGTGAAAACAAGCAAATGTATGTGTAATTTACCTAGTTGCAGCTATAATAATGTAGATTCTTGTGCAATTAGTGTGAATGAATGTTACAATTACTCAAAACAAACAAATGCATGTGTATTAATAATAATAATAATAATGGTTGCTTACCCACTGTTTCCTCAACCAAAATATGAAATTAATGGTTGTGTGCTCAACAGTGAACTTTAAAGTAAACAATTATGAATAAAAATTATCTAGGTTAGTTGTTAAAAGGAACGACTTCAAAGTTTTTTTAAATTTGTCAACATCGTGAATGTTTCTGACATAAATAGGTAGCTTATTCCATAGGGCTGGACCAGCTTTGGAGAAAGCCCTTTCACCATACTTGTTCATGCTGCTTGGAATGTGTAAGGTATTATTTCGTGAAGTTGCTATTAGTATTTTGTCTTGCAGAGCCATTGGTGCATTTCCCCAAATGCATTTGTGTACTGTCAAACAGATTTTGAAAACTATACGCTCTCTAATTTTTAGCCAATGTAGCCTAACAAAGAGTGGAGAAATTGACGCTCGATCAAATTTAGTTTTGTTAAAGATAAGACGAATAGCGGCATTTTGAACGGATTGTAGGGCTTGAATTTGTTGTTTTGGCAAAAGAAAATAAAGAGAATTACAATAATCTAGTTTTGAGGTAACAAGGGACGTGATCAAAGTGTTCAAACAGTCAACCGGTAGAAAACATTTTATTTTCGCAATATTTCTCAGAATGCAAAAGCATTCTGACACAACTTTGTTAACTTGTTTATCAAAGCTCAACTCTGTGTCTATCCACACCCCTAGATTCCTTGCTGATTGAACAAAGCGTATTGTTTCTTCATCATTCGTAACTCCGTGGATCTGAAGCTCTGACTTTATTGCTGGGGGATACAACAACATAATTTTAGTTTTAGATCTATTTAACTTTAGGAAATAAGATTTCATCCATTCGGCAATAGAAGTGAGACACTCAGATATGCCTGTTGTTAACACGGAGGACTGAAAAAGTGGATGGAATGTTTGATAAAGTTGGTGATCATCAGCAAATCCAAAAACACGAAAGCAATTGGCATGAACAGTACTGTAAAGCGACTCAATATATATATTAAACAGTATTGGACCGAGGACAGATCCTTGTGGCACACCATATTTAACCTCAATCGACTTGGATAGAAATTCGCCTATCTTAACTTTTTGCTCCCTACTTTCTAGAAATGATTTCAACCACCCAAGTGCAGTGCCCCGAATTCCAATTTTTTTAAATAAAATTTGCAATAATATTTCATGGTCGACTGTATCAAATGCAGCACTGAGGTCAAGAAAGACTAAAACAGTGGCTAGCTTGTTTTCGAAACCTTTTAATATGTCGTCAGTTAAATTCAATAAAAGCAGTTCCGTTGAGTGATTTTCTTTATACCCAAACTGATACCTGGAATGAAGCGAATTTTTTTCCATGTGACTTGTCAATCTTCTAGCTACGCAACGCTCAACAAGTTTGCTAAGGAACACCAAGTTAGAGACGGGACGATAGTTCTTGAAGTTATCCCTACCGATTTTGCAATGAATCTCTTTCAGAAGTGGAACTACGATGGCAGATTTAAGACAATCCATTGTGCCAAATTCTAATGAAATATTTACCAATACCACCCAGAATGGTAATAGAACATCCACATTTTTTGTCAGCAATGCAGTATTTAGTGGGTCAGCTGGAGAGCAAGAAATTTTGTGAGATTTTATGATATGCAATAGTTCTTCGGCTGTCGTCGGCTCAAATATGTATAGTTCCTGCAAATTTTCAGACATTGGTATATTGGAAATAGTATCGCTGGAGGAGTTTTTGAATGTTCTTCGAAGGTTATCAACTTTGTCATGAAATACTCATTAAATTTGTTGGCAAGGTCTATATCATTTTCAGTTTCTGGGAAGTATTTACTTCTGCTCCTGTCGAGGAAACCATTAGCCAATTCAAATAGTGTTTGGAGTTTATTGGTTGACATATTTATTCTATTCACATAATACGATTGCTTTTTCAACTTTGCAGCTGCGTACACTCTCGCCTAAATTTCTATACTTTTCCCTGTCACTATTCTGTCTACTTTTCCTGAACACCTTCTCGGCTTTCCTTTTCTTTGCTCGAAGTAACTTGTATTCATTGTCGAACCATGGTGACTTTTCATTGAAATTGACAGTTTTTTTCTTTACAGGAGCATATTTGTCCACAAGAGTCCGGAGTTTTAAATCGTAAGTATCAACTATGTTTTCAAAAGTTGATTTAAAGGTATTTCTTTTATTGCAATTTCTACATTTCTTTAAAATGGTCATATTTATTTTCGCCAGGTTTCGAAAGGTGAGTATTTTTTAATCTTTTTTGATGTAATACTATTGATGTTAAAAAAGATCATCCTATGGTCACTTAGTACCACATCTTTTGTAGTTACATACATAGATCTACTTCATTGACAGGTGTAATGACTAAGTCTATTGTATGTCCTTGTCTCTGGGTGGGGCCGAAAACATGTTGACGAAGGTTAAAAAGTGAAAGTAAGTTGTTTAGTTGTTTTGCTAACGGGTCAGATGTTACATCAACGTGAATATTAAAATCTCCTGAAATAATGAATCTATTCTTACTTCAATTAGTATTTCCAACAATTCACGGATTTCAGAGAAGAATGTTTCTTTTTTATATACCCTAGCCTGTAAATTACAACACATAATATGGAAGAATCTTTGGTATTAACTATTTCAGTGGCACAACACTCAAATGAATGAAATTGTCTCACGTGGAAGTTCTTATAGAGATTGAATTCCTAATTGCTATACCTACACCACCACCTACACTTTTTTGTCTGTTATTTCGAGGAATATTATAAAAATTATAATTAAAATCATTAAAACATGCTAATGGGACAGTGTCATCAGCAGTCATCCATGTTTCAGTCAACAAGGCAATGTCAGCATTGTTATCTATGATTTCCTCCATTACGAGAGGAACTTTATTCCTTAATGACTGACAATTAAAAGGATAAAATTTAAAGAAATCACTGTTTGTTCAGTAACAAGTTTAAATTCTCTTTCGCCTTTGATTTTGCTTTCAATAAAGTTGGGCATTCTAATGAGTCAGCCGCATGTTTACATTCCTCAGAGGAAACACTATCTGTTGACAATTAACACAACGCTTTACAACATTTTTACAACTACGAGTATCATGGCTACCAGAGCAAGAGGCACAAGTGAAATTGGAAGCAGTACAGTATTTAATGTAATGACCAAATTGTTGACATTTATTGCAACGTTTTATATGAAACTGATCGTATACTCTGCAGGATGACAGGCCAAACAACATTCGATCACCATTGGCCTTAATCAGTTTCCTTAAAGTCACTGACACTCTAACAAATGCCTGGAAGACAGTATCATTTGACTTGACGGGTTTTATGGCAAATATATTGAAGTCTCTAGCGGTATCCCGAACTCAAGTCAGTGAAAGAAACTCATTTTGTAACTGAAATGTTTTGAAGGCCTCATCAAGCGAGACTTCTTTCTTCATCCCTACTATTGAAATAACTGTGCTTTTTGCCTTTGGTGACTTACAACAGATCTTGTGACCTTCCACTTCTTGTTTTAATTTTTGGCGAGCTGCCTCAGGGAACAAACAACAACCAAGTTACCCTCCTTATCATTAAACGATTTATCAATTTTTATATTTTTTTCAATAACAACGTTCTCGACAATTCGCACATTGTTCTCATCCTCATTTTTATTGCCAGTTGTATTAAGGATAAGTAATGAATCCGGTGATTTTAATTTGAACTTGGCTATTCGTTTACTATCTTTCCAAATGTTATCATCAGGAAGTAATTCAGATTCTCTTTCAGCATTTTTATTTTGATTCTTACTTTGTAAAACGTCTTTTAAGTCAGTCAATTCCTTACTAATCTTAACAATAGTTTTCTCAAGACGTGAAACGTCACTGCTTCGTTGATCCATTTGTTCTACTTCTAATGATGTAAGGCACTGATCGCATAAGAAGAAAAAATTCTTTTTGTTGATGCCGCATTAAAAAGTTTAATCATGGAAAAGGTTCCAAACTTTTCTTCAGATGATTGACTGGGGCAAATCACATGAAATTTGATTTTGCAAAACCTGCATGATGTAATCTCAGGGTCTACTGCAACATTATGACAGGAGGAGCACACTCCATTCTGTTCAATTTCCCAAGGATGCATTTTTAGATATTTACCAAAACCATAAAATAAAGATGCAGAGAAGGAAAAAATTTTTTATAACTAAATGAAACAGTATTTACACTAAAAACAAAATAATTACAATAAAATATATTAGGGAATCTAATTGAAGTTAAGCTTGTTAAAATTCAATGTAAAAGGGAAAAAAGGAAGGAAAAAATTTTTATATGTTTCAGCGCTTTATATTTACAAAGATATTATCCCGGCATTAGTATTTACAGTTAAAGATTCCTAAATTGCAAAGCAGGGAAAAGTAAAAAATAAAGAAGAGAAAAGAAAAGAAAAGAGAAAAGAAAAAAAAAAATTTTCTGCAGCTCACAAGAACACGTCTGCTCCCTAGCTGAGCTGAACTGAACTCGTAATAACGTTGTAATAATACTTACTGTAATACTGTACTAATACTATATAATACTATATATACAATAATACTGTAATAATACTTAGTTGTAATAACGTGAATTCATGTGCAATTAGTGTGAATGAATGTTAATATCACTGAAAACAAGCAAATGCATGTGTCTTTTACTTAGTTTCAGTTGTAATAACGTGAATTCATGTGCAATTAGTGTGAATGAATGTTAGAATCACTGAAAACAAGCAAATGCATGTGTCTTTTACTTAGTTTCAGTGTAATAACGTGATTCATGTGCAATTAGTGTGAATGAATGTTAAAATCACTGAAAACAAGCAAATGCATGTGTCTTTTACTTAGTTTCAGTTGTAATAACGTGAATTCATGTGCAATTAGTGTGAATGAATGTTAGAATCACTAAAAACAAGCAAATGCATGTGTCTTTTACTTAGTTTCAGCTGTAATAACGTGAATTCATGTGCAATTAGTGTGAATGAATGTTAATATCACTGAAAACAAGCAAATGCATGTGTCTTTTACTTAGTTTCAGTGTAATAAAGTGATTCATGTGCAATTAGTGTGAATGAATGTTAAATCACTGAAAAAACAAATGCATGTGTCTTTTACTTAGTTTCAGTTGTAATAACGTTGAATTCATGTGCAATTAGTGTGAATGAATGTTAATATCACTGAAAACAAGCAAATGCATGTGTCTTTTACTTAGTTTCAGTTGTAATAACGTGAATTCATGTGCAATTAGTGTGAATGAATGTTAATCACTGAAAAACAAGCAAATGCATGTGTCTTTTACTTAGTTTCAGTTGTAATACGTGAATTCATGTGCAATTAGTGTGAAATGAATGTTAGAATCACTGAAAACAAGCAAATGCATGTGTCTTTAGTTAGTTTCAGCTGTAATAACGTGAATTCATGTCAATTAGTGTGAATGAATGTTAATATCACTGAAAACAAGCAAATGCATGTGTCTTTTACTTAGTTTCAGTTGTAATAACGTGAATTCATGTGCAATTAGTGTGAATGAATGTTAAATCACTGAAAACAAGCAAATGCATGTGTCTTTTACTTAGTTTCAGTTGTAATAACGTGAATTCATGTGCAATTAGTGTGGATGAATGTTAATATCACTGAAAACAAGCAAATGCATGTGTCTTTTACTTAGTTTCAGCTGTAATAACGTGAATTCATGTGCAATTAGTGTGAAATGAATGTTAGATATCAACTGAAAACAAGCCAAATGCATGTGGTCTTTTACTTAGTTTCAGTTGTAATAACGTGATTCATGTGCAATTAGTGTGAATGAATGTTAATATCACTGAAAACAAGCAAATGCATGTGTCTTTTACTTAGTTTCAGCTGTAATAACGTGATTCATGTGCAATTAGTGTGAATGAATGTTAAATCACTGAAAACAAGCAAATGCATGTGTTTTTACTTAGTTTCAGCTGTAATAACGTGAATTCAGTGGCAATTAGTGTGAATGAATGTTAGAATCACTGAAAACAAGCAAATGCATGTGTCTTTTACTTAGTTTCAGTTGTATAACGTGAATTCATGTGCAATTAGTGTGAATGAATTTAAATCACTGAAACAAGCAAATGCATGTGTTTTTACTTAGTTTCACTGTAATAACGTGGATTCATGTGCAATTAGTGTGAAGAATGTTAAATCACTGAAAACAAGCAAATGCATTGTCTTTTACTTAGTTTTCAGTTGTAATAACGTGAATTCATGTGCAATTAGTGTGAATGAATGTTAATATCACTAAAACAAGCAAATGCATGTGTCTTTTACTTAGTTTCAGTTGTATAACGTGATTCATGTGCAATTAGTGTGAATGAATGTTAAATCACTGAAAACAAGCAAATGCATGTGTCTTTTACTTAGTTTCAGCTGTAATAACGTGATTCATGTGCAATTAGTGTGAATGAATGTTAAATCACTGAAAACAAGCAAATGCATGTGTCTTTTACTTAGTTTCAGTGTATAACGTATCATGCAATATGTGATAATGTTAAATCACTAAAAAAGAATGCATGTGTTTTACTAGTTCAGTTAATAAGGAATTCATGTGCAATTAGTGTGAATGAATGTTAATATCACTGAAACAAGCAAATGCATGTGTCTTTTACTTAGTTTCAGCTTGTAATAACGTGGATTCATGTGCAATTAGTGTGAATGAATGTTAAATCACTGAAAACAAGCAAATGCATGTGTCTTTTACTTAGTTTCAGTGTAATAACGTGATTCATGTGCAATTAGTGTGAATGAATGTTAGAATCACTGAAAACAAGCAAATGCATGTGTCTTTTACTTAGTTTCAGCTGTATAACGTGAATTCATGTGCAATTAGTGTGAATGAATGTTAATATCACTGAAAACAAGCAAATGCATGTGTCTTTTACTTAGTTTCAGTTGTAATAACGTGAATTCATGTGCAATTAGTGTGAATGAATGTTAAAATCACTGAAAACAAGCAAATGCATGTGTCTTTTACTTAGTTCAGCTGTAATAACGTGATTTCATGTGCAATTAGTGTGAATGAATGTTAATATCACTGAAAACAAGCAAATGCAGTGTGTCTTTTACTTAGTTTCAGTTGTAATAACGTGATTCATGTGCAATTAGTGTGAATGAATGTTAAATCACTGAAAACAAGCAAATGCATGTGTCTTTTACTTAGTTTCAGTTGTAATAACGTGAATTCATGTGCAATTAGTGTGAATGAATGTTAATATCACTGAAAACAAGCAAATGCATGTGTCTTTTACTTAGTTTCAGCTGTAATAACGTGAATTCATGTGCAATTAGTGTGAATGATGTTAGAATCACTGAAAACAAGCAAATGCATGTGTCTTTACTTAGTTTCAGCTGTAATAAGTGAATTCATGTGCAATTAGTGTGAATGAATGTTAATATCACTGAAAACAAGCAAATGCATGTGTCTTTTACTTAGTTCAGTTGTAATAACGTGAATTCATGTGCAATTAGTGTGAATGAATGTTAGATATCACTGAAAACAAGCAAATGCATGTGTCTTTTACTTAGTTTTCAGCTGTAATAACGCTAATTCATGTGCAATTAGTGTGAATGAATGTTAGAATCACTGAAAACAAGCAAATGCATGTGTCTTTTACTTAGTTTCAGTTGTAATAACGTGAATTCATGTGCAATTAGTGTGAATGAATGTTAATATCACTGAAAACAAGCAAATGCATGTGTCTTTTACTAGTTTCAGTTGTAATAACGTGAATTCATGTGCAATTAGTGTGAATGAATGTTAATATCACTGAAAACAAGCAAATGCATGTGTGTCTTTTCACTTAGTTTCAGTGTAATTACGTGGAATTCATGTGCAAATTAGTGTGAATGTAATGTTAAATTGATCACTGAAAACAAAGCAAATGCATGTGTCTTTTACTTAGTTTCAGTTGTAATAACGTGAATTCATGTGCAATTAGTGTGAATGAATGTTAGAATCACTGAAAACAAGCAAATGCATGTGTCTTTTACTTAGTTTTCAGTTGTAATAACGTGAATTCATGTGCAATTAGTGTGAATGAATGTTAATATCACTGAAAACAAGCAAATGCATGTGTCTTTTACTTAGTTTCAGTTGTAATAACGTGAATTCATGTGCAATTAGTGTGAATGAATGTTAGAATCACTGAAAACAAGCAAATGCATGTGTCTTTTACTTAGTTTCAGTTGTAATAACGTGAATTTCATGTGCAATTAGTGTGAATGAATGTTAATATCACTGAAAACAAGCAAATGCATGTGTCTTTTACTTAGTTTCAGTTGTAATAACCTGAATTCATGTGCAATTAGTGTGAATGAATGTTAATATCACTGAAAACAAGCAAATGCATGTGTCTTTTACTTAGTTTCAGCTGTAATAACGTGAATTCATGTGCAATTAGTGTGAATGAATGTTAGAATCACTGAAACAAGCAAATGCATGTGTCTTTTACTTAGTTTCAGTTGTAATAACGTGAATTCATGTGCAATTAGTGTGAATGAATGTTAAATCACTGAAAACAAGCAAATGCATGTGTCTTTTACTTAGTTTCAGTTGTAATAACGTGGATTCATGTGCAATTAGTGTGAATGAATGTTAGAATCACTGAAAACAGCAAATGCATGTGTCTTTTACTTAGTTTCAGTTGTAATAACGTGAATTCATGTGCAATTAGTGTGAATGAATGTTAGAATCACTGAAAACAAGCAAATGCATGTGTCTTTTACTTAGTTTCAGTTGTAATAACGTGGAATTCATGTGCAATTAGTGTGAATGAATGTTAAATCACTGAAAACAAGCAAATGCATGTGTCTTTTACTTAGTTTCAGTTGTAATAACGTGAATTCAGTGCAATTAGTGTGAATGAATGTTAATATCACTGAAAACAAGCAAATGCATGTGTCTTTTACTTAGTTTCAGTTGTAATAACGTTGATTCATGTGCAATTAGTGTGAATGAATGTTAGAATCACTGAAAACAAGCAAATGCATGTGTCTTTTACTTAGTTTAGCTGTATAACGTGATTCATGTGCAATTAGTGTGAATGAATTTAGAATCACTGAAACAAGCAAATGCATGTGTCTTTTACTTAGTTTCAGTGTAATAACGTGAATTCATGTGCAATTAGTGTGAATGAATGTTAGAATCACTGAAAAACAAGCAAATGCATGTGTCTTTTACTTAGTTTCAGTTGTAATAACGTGAATTCATGTGCAATTAGTGTGAATGAATGTTAATATCACTGAAAACAAGCAAATGCATGTGTCTTTTACTTAGTTTCAGTTGTAATAACGTGAATTCATGTGCAATTAGTGTGAATGAATGTTAATATCACTGAAAACAAGCAAATGCATGTGTCTTTACTAGTTTCACTTGTAATAACGTGATTCATGTGCAATTAGTGTGAATGAATGTTAAAATCACTTGAAAACAAGCAAATGCATGTGTCTTTACTTAGTTTCAGTTGTAATAACGTGAATTCATGTGCAATTAGTGTGAATGAATGTTAATATCACTGAAAACAAGCAAATGCATGTGTCTTTTACTTAGTTTCAGCTGTTAATAACGTAGAATTCATGTGCAATTAGTGGAATGAATGTTAAATCACTGAAAACAAGCAAATGCATGTGTCTTTTACTTAGTTTCAGTTGTAATAACGTGAATTCATGTGCAATTAGTGTGAATGAATGTTAGAATCACTGAAAACAAGCAAATGCATGTGTCTTTTACTTAGTTCAGTTGTAATAACGTGATTCATGTGCAATTAGTGTGAATGAATGTTAATATCACTGAAAACAAGCAAATGCATGTGTCTTTTTACTTAGTTTCAGTTGTAATAACGTGGATTCATGTGCAATTAGTGTGATGAATGTTAGAATCACTGAAAACAAGCAAATGCATGTGTCTTTTACTTAGTTTCAGTTGTAATAACGTGAATTCATGTGCAATTAGTGTGAATGAATGTTAATCACTGAAACAAGCAAATGCATGTGTTTTACTTAGTTTCAGTTGTATAATAATAATAATAATAATAATGGTTGCTTACCCACTGTTTCCTCAACCAAAATATGAAATTAATGGTTGTGTGCTCAACAGTGAACATTAGAGTAAACAATTATGAATAAAAATTTTCTAGGTTAGTTGTTAAAAGGAAAGACTTTAAAGTTTTTTTAAATTTGTCAACATCGTGAATGTGTCTGACATAAATAGGTAGCTTATTCCATAGGGCTGGACCAGCTTTGGAGAAAGCCCTTTCCCATACTTGTTCATGCTGCTTGGAATGTGTAAGGTATAATTTCGTGAAGTTGCTATTAGTATTTTATCTTGCAAAGCGATTGGTGCATTTCCCCAAATGCATTTGTGTACTGTCAAACAGATTTTGAAAACTATACGCTCTCTAATTTTTAGCCAATGTAGCCTAACAAAGAGTGGAGAAATTGATGCTCGATCAAATTTAGTTTTGTTAAAGATAAGACGAATAGCTGCATTTTGAACGGATTGTAGGGCTTGAATTTGTTGTTTAGGTAAAAGAAAATAAAGAGAATTACAATAATCTAGTTTTGAGGTAACAAGTGACGTGATTAAAGTATTCAAACAGTCAACTGGTAGAAAACATTTTATTTTTGCAATATTTCTCAGAATGCAAAAGCATTCTGACACAACTTTGTTAACTTGTGTATCAAAGCTCAACTCCGTGTCTATCCATACTCCTAGATTCCTTGCTGATTGAACAAAACGTATTGTCTCTTCATCATTCGTAACTCCATGGATCTGAAGTTCTGATCTTATTGCTGGGGGATACAACAACATAATTTTAGTTTTAGATCTATTTAACTTCAGGAAATAAGATTTCATCCATTCGGCAATAGAAGTGAGACACTCAGATATGCCTGTTGTTAAAACGGAGGACTGAAAAAGTGGATGGAATGTTTGATAAAGTTGGTGATCGTCAGCAAATCCAAAAACACGAAAGCAATTGGCATGAACAGTACTGTAAAGCGACTCAATATATATTAAACAGTATAGGACCAAGGACAGATCCTTGTGGCACACCATATTTAACTTCAATCGACTCGGATAGAAATTCGCCTATCTTAACTTTTTGCTCCCTACTTTCTAGAAATGATTTCAACCACCCAGTGCAGTGCCCCGAATTCCAATTTTTTTAAATAAAATTTGCAATAATACTTCATGGTCGACCGTATCAAATGCAGCACTGAGGTCAAGAAAGACTAAAACAGTGGCTAGCTTGTGTTCGAAACCTTTTAATATGTCGTCGGTTAAATTCAATAAAAGCAGTTCCGTCGAGTGATTTTCCTTATACCCAAACTGATACCTGGAATTAAGCGAATTTTTTTCCATGTGACTTGTCAATCTTCTAGCTACGCAACGCTCAACCAGTTTGCTAAGGAACACCAAGTTAGAGACGGGACGATAGTTCTTGAAGTTATCCCTACCGATTTTGCAATGAATCTCTTTCAGAAGTGGAACTACGATGGCAGATTTAAGACAATCCATTGTGCCAAATTCTAATGAAATATTACCAATTTCACCCAGAATGGTAATAGAACATCAACATTTTTTGTCAGCAATGCGGTATTTAGTGGGTCAGCTGGAGAGCAAGAAATTTTGTGAGACTTTATGATATGCAATAGTTCTTCGGCTGTCAAATATGTATAGTTCCTGCATTTTCAGACATTGGTATATTGGAAATAGTATCGCTGGAGGAGTTTTTGAATGTTCTTCGAAGGTTATCAACTTTGTCATGGAAATACTCATTAAATTTGTTGGCAAGGTCTATAGCATTTTCAGTTTCTGGGAAGTATTTACTTCTGCTCCTATCGAGGAAACCATTAGCCAATTCAAATAGTGTTTGGAGTTTATTGGTTGACATATTTATTCTATTCACATAATACGATTGCTTTTTCAACTTTGCCAGCTGCGTACACTCTCGCCTCAAATTTCTATACTTTTCCCTGTCACTATTCTGTCTACTTTTCCTGAACACCTTCTCGGCTTTCCTTTTCTTTGCTCGAAGTAACTTGTATTCATTGTCGAACCATGGTGACTTTTCATTGAAATTGACAGTTTTTTTCTTTACAGGAGCATATTTGTCCACAAGAGTCCGGAGTTTTAAATCGTAAGTATCAACTATGTTTTCAAAAGTTGAATTTAAAGGTATTTCTTTTATTGCAATTTCTACATTTCTTTAAAATGGTCATAATTTATTTTCGCCAGGTTTCGAAAGGTGAGTATTTTTTAATCTTTTTTGATGTAATACTATTGATGTTAAAAAGATCATCCTATGGTCACTTAGTACCACATCTTTTGTAGTTACATTACATAGATCTACTTCATTGACAGGTGTAATGACTAAGTCTATTGTATGTCCTTGTCTCTGGGTGGGGCCGAAAACATGTTGACGAAGGTTAAAAAGTGAAAGTAAGTTGTTTAGTTGTTTTGCTAACGGGTCAGATGTTACATCAACGTGAATATTAAAATCTCCTGAAATAATGAATCTATTCTTACTTCAATTAGTATTTCCAACAATTCACGGATTTCAGAGAAGAATGTTTCTTTTTTATATACCCTAGCCTGTAAATTACAACACATAATATGGAAGAATCTTTGGTATTAACTATTTCAGTGGCACAACACTCAAATGAATGAAATTGTCTCACGTGGAAGTTCTTATAAGAGATTGAATTCCTAATTGCTATACCTACACCACCACCTACACTTTTTTGTCTGTTATTTCGAGGAATATTATAAAAATTATAATTAAAATCATTAAAACATGCTAATGGGACAGTGTCATCAGCAGTCATCCATGTTTCAGTCAACAAGGCAATGTCAGCATTGTTATCTATGATTTCCTCCATTACGAGAGGAACTTTATTCCTTAATGACTGACAATTAAAAAGGATAAAATTTAAAGAAATCACTGTTTGTTCAGTAACAAGTTTAAATTCTCTTTCGCCTTTGATTTTGCTTTCAATAAAGTTGGGCATTCTAATGAGTCAGCCGCATGTTTACATTCCTCAGAGGAAACACTATCTGTTGACAATTAACACACGCTTTACAACATTTTTACAACTACGAGTATCATGGCTACCAGAGCAAGAGGCACAAGTGAAGTTGGAAGCAGTACAGTATTTAATGTAATGACCAAATTGTTGACATTTATTGCAACGTTTTATATGAAACTGATCGTATACTCTGCAGGATGACAGGCCAAACAACATTCGATCACCATTGGCCTTAATCAGTTTCCTTAAAGGCACTGACACTCTAACAAATGCCTGGAAGACAGTATCATTTGACTTGACGGGTTTTATGGCAAATATATTGAAGTCTCTAGCGGTATCCCGACACTCAAGTCAGTGGAAAGAAACTCATTTTGTAACTGAAATGTTTTGAAGGCCTCATCAAGCGAGACTTCTTTCTTCATCCTACTATTGAAATAACTGTGCTTTTTGCCTTTGGTGACTTACAACAGATCTTGTGACCTTCCACTTCTTGTTTTAATTTTTGGCGAGCTGCCTCAGAGGAACAAACAACAACCAAGTTACCCTCCTTATCATTAAACGATTTATCAATTTTTATATTTTTTTCAATAACAACGTTCTCGACAATTCGCACATTGTTCTCATCCTCATTTTTATTGCCAGTTGTATTAAGGATAAGTAATGAATCCGGTGATTTTAATTTGAACTTGGCTATTCGCTTACTATCTTTCCAAATGTTATCATCAGGAAGTAATTCAGATTCTCTTTCAGCATTTTTATTTTGATTCTTACTTTGTAAAACGTCTTTTAAGTCAGTCAATTCCTTACTAATCTAAAATAGTTTTCTCAAGACGTGAAACGTCACTGCTTCGTTGATCCATTTGTTCTACTTCTAATGATGTAAGGCACTGATCGCATAAGAAGAAAAAATTCTTTTTTGTTGATGCTGCATTAAAAAGTTTAATCATGGAAAAGGTTCCAAACTTTTCTTCAGATGATTGACTGGGGCAAATCACATGAAATTTGATTTTGCAAAACCTGCATGATGTAATCTCAGGGTCTACTGCAACATTATGACAGGAGGAGCACACTCCTTCTGTTCAATTTC
>RQOL01000293.1:0-41994 GCA_013076295.1 Sanderia malayensis
GCATTTGCTGCAGCCGAACACAAAAGCCGTGAAACAAATTATTCATCAGCCAACTTTAAAAACACAAAATTCTCCTAACTTGGTCAAAATTTGTCCATTTTAGCTAAAATTACACCAACACGAAGCTAATAGGTTGGGGAACATTTATCGATAGTATTTGGGTGAAAAAAAACAAAGTTTTGGCAGGTTAAAAATAAATTTTCGCAAGTGCAAAACACACGCGTGTTGCTTGAAAATTTCGTGTTTTCCAGCAAAACCCAAACACGGCCAAAACTGTCCAAAAAGAGAGGAAAATCGAGAAAACGAAAAAACAACCCAGATAACTTTAGTTCTGGTGTAAATAAACAGTTATCGAAAGTTTAAATGGAGAAAATCGGCCCAGAACGACCCGAGAAAATCAAAATTGTCTTCGTGTTTTGGTTAGGCCCTCGGCTCAAACAAAAAACGTGAGTTGAAACAAAACAAAACTCGTGCTATTTAAAGCCAAAAACAATTGAATAAAGGAAATACCTTGAAATAATTGTCACCAATTGTCTCCACAGGTCTTGACAACAATTGACACGTCTTTACAATTGATTTCCGGCACGTATTCACGTTTAAACCCGAGCAACTTGCCGCCCGTTCAACTAAAAAACACCTGCTTCTCCCTGCTCGTTTTGCATCTCATTAACTGGTCCTCGGAACTTTCTAGAAAGTCGGAACACAAAATGGGCCATAACTCCCGAACCGCTGGAGTAGAAATTAGCCACATAGTTTACTTGATGAGCAGAATGCAGCGATCATTTCTATACCGATTTGCACCCTTATTTGCACCCCAAAAAAAAGCCTTTATGATATCAAGCCGCTCCTTTGATCCCATTGTTGTTTTTTCGAACGTCGATTGTTCCGGAGACAATGACCCATTGTTTGGTCCCTGCGGGTCACGTGTGATCACATTTTATTATATATAGACTAGCCGGGGGCGCTCGCTACGCTCGCTTCCCGGAGTCCCTCAAGTAAAAAAGTTTAATGTGGTTGGCGCACTTCGTGCGCTGCATTCGCTAACGCTCATGCCCTTTCCCACCCCACGTACAGTGGTTTGGCTCTCCCTCGCTCCCCTGTCTATCTATTGTCACGATTGTAGTGTTTAACATGCATGGAAATTAGTTTTAGCGATCAGCCTCGTTTTCATTTGAAAATCCTCGTTTTCATCAGTTAAGCCTCGTACTGATGGTATAATAGATAAGATGCAAGATGAAAGTTTGTTATGTTGTAGGGACAACAACAATTAGGCTGCTATTAGTTGAGTGCATGTATTGACACTTGGCTGTGGTACTTTGTCAACGTAATACAAACAGTAAAGGAACATCTATGATGAGCATCCAGAATTTAAATTAATGTTGACTTACAGAGGTATGGTTTTGTTTCCATGATAAGATGATACTGATGCATTGGACTTTGACAAATCAATAGGTATGAAGTCTCCAATACTTGCATTTGTACAATGATGTACATCAGTAGATCTACAAAGTGAAAGAGACAAATTATATTGTATTTAACATGTTGGTTTATTACTATCGATGGTAAAAAATAATTGGATTTGGATAAGATAGCCCTTGGGAGCTGAATAAGTTGATAGCGAAAAATTGCTCTTTCATAATTAGGGAGTTTGTTTAACTGGAATAACAATTGGGACTTTCTTCACTGTATTGTAACGTATTATTTAGAATATATTAAAAGCCCTGATAGCAAAAAGTAAGTTTGACTCAAGTAACAATAGTTTCCTTTCCTTAATATTAATGTTAAATAAAGAGAGAATCTGTGGAGTTTAATTTTCCTTTCATGTTGATTCAATGTATCTCAATATAAAAAGAAATAAAGAAATCAATATTTTCAGTATGACATTACAGACAAAACAGATCATGTAATGCATTTGCCACGAAAAAGCTTTATTAAATTAAATCAAGTAAGTACAAAGATATCTACAGCTGGGATTGGCTTTACATTAGTTTGAATCATATAGAACATAAGGATAAGCACCTGTTACCGTGGATAACCAAAGCAAAAGTACTTCATAATCATCATCAATGGGATGGGAATTGCATGGTGAAAGGAGTTTCATAGGAGTATTGGGCTTGGCTGTTGGTAAGGCAAAGAAGGCAGCCACAAAGTGAAAAGAAGCGACTGCAACATGTGGCTATAGCATTAAACACTCTTTGTGAAAACATTAAATATAAAAAGCTATGAAACATAAGCGGAGTTGTCAATTTTGGCCTCAAGAAAGTATATGTTAATGAGTGTGATACTTTATTGGTTTTACTGATTAATATGTAGATAGATAGATAGATAGATATAGATAGATAGAGTGAAATACAATTGGCCTAAGAAACATGTAGTTTAAATGTCAACTTGAATGGGGTGAAAGTAAAAGTAAATTCTACTTACCCCTCAGCGATGGCAAAATGAATGTTTCTATCAGGTTTATTTTGTCTTATTTCAGCATCAAGTTCCGTTGCGATCCAAGATTTTGGAATTATGTTATGCTTATGCTGTTCTAATATGAAATATTAGGACACCATAAGCACGAAGATGAAAAATTGCTACGTTGACGAAACATAGCATAAATCAAAATCATACAACGAATTCTATTGTTATGCAGCCTCGTTTTGACGTAATTATCTGATTGAGCTGGATTGGCTAACAATCAACCCAACCTCAACTGAACAAAGAACATGCTGTTAGTGCGTCCTTCCTTTCATCTTTGTTGTTCCTGAGAGGGTCAATGGCGATGGTAAGTAGGTTTTGCAAAGCGTATTATATCATTGCGATCTTTCAAGATACATCTTGAAAATAAATGTGTAGCATTTCTGTGAAGGCTTTGATTCATTTTACCAGAGTATAAGACTTTAGGAAATATAGTATTTGACAAAATCCCTTGAGAATAGGCCACATGTAAGAAAAACGGATGCTAGAGATATGATACATTGTCTGTATTTGAAGATGATATAAGATTCTGTTCTTTTTACATTTTATTACATGTACTATTCGTGCATTTTAGGTGGTGCATAACTTGTGTAGCCCATGTTAATGGAGGCAATTTTTGACTGTTCTTCAGGTAAGTATTGAATTATAGGAGATCATTACGTTTCCGAAAGGCCATCTAGTTCATTTATAAAGACGGGTTTTTGAAATACATTTGTTGCAAATTTTTAGGGTTTGTGTCACAGCATATGAAAGAAGAGTTTAAAGGTACTGTTGGTGGCAAATATTTGTTGGCGAAATGCATGGTTTTTCAAAGGTAATAGTGTTGTTATAATTTTCCACAATATTATTATTATTCACTGTTATCAGGATGATGGACAATTTTACAATGAAATAAAACAAACAAATAACATTGAGAGAAAACCAACAAAAGACAAACATTAACACCAACAAAAGACAAACATTAACACTTACAATTATTTTTTGTCTCTGCCCCTGACCAAGGACAAAATTTCTTTTGTGGGCACATCTGCCCACATGCACCTCGTGTGCTCTTCAACTTTATTTTCTTTATTTTTTTTCTGGTTTTTTATATTTTTTGAATCTTTTTTTTGCTATAATTTTTATTTTTAGTTCTTCAGATTTCCTGTAGAGAAAAAGACATTGTTACAGAAGGAGTTGAAAGTAAGCAATGTGTTATACACACAGATGAGATGGAAATATTGCATTGCAACTTACGCTATTTCATCCTTTGTTAAATGCCCATCTTGGGTGCTGACAAAATGAAATTTGGTGCCTCTTTTAATGGCACTGAACTTGAAGGCACATTGCCTTTTTAGTGACGCAATGTCAGTAAAATTGATTAGCTAGGATTAATATGAGAACAATATATTAAAAACAGTGACTTGCATAGGATACAATTGTTTTTCCTTGTAAAGCAGTTTCATAATCTATGCATAACATTTATTTACATTTATCAATATATGGATGAAAGTATTTGTCAATGTTACCTTAGTTTCCTCACCACAGTAAACCACTGTGGGTTCCTTTGCTACTTCAGGTGCTGCAGGCTCAACTGCTGCAGGCCCAACTGCTGCAGGCTCAACTGCTGCAGGCTCATCATTGATGGCAAGTTCATTTTCACTATCCATGTTTACACTATATATAAATATATTGTCATTCAATGAAAGGTGAGTTAAAAGGGTATCGGTTGTTTGAATTTGCCACTACAGTTCTGTTGATGTTACAATAATATATACTTTTAATGTATTAATATGACACATTTCATTTTCTGCAGATAATGAATAATAATTATCTTTGTTACAATGAAGAGGAGAGACTAAAGGCAGGCAGAAAACGCAGAACTGAATACATGAACTTACGGTAGCAGTAGTCACAAAATTATCTATTTCAAGTGAACCTGTTAAGGATAAAATTGTTATTGTGATAATATCCATGCAATGGCAATTGTGACATAAAATATAGCACTTTGAGCTTTTTTAAAGCTGTTTAGTTATAAATAGCCTGTATTTTCATGTGAAAGTAAAAGCAACGTTAAAAATACATGTACTTACGTAAATTGTTGTTTTTCTTGTGGTGGGTTGAAAAAAATTTTTACGCACGCTATGTCCTCTATGACGCAAGAAAAATTTTAATTTTCGCGCCGCTATTGTTGTTGCTAGGACGCCGAAATTCCCGTGAAAATCTGATGATAATAGTATTAGCTCCAGGACATTACGTGGTGTTGCATTGATGGTATTGTGATTGTAGTTTTCAAGAGCAACAAAACTTTGAATTATGCGATAACTATTAGAATTACAAATTACAATTGCGATGAGAATACACGCTTTTTTTATAAGGGACCTAGCTGCTGAGGGCCTAATTGTTTAAGTTCGTTATTTTGAGATCTCTTTGACCACTTTGTAGTTCTAAAAGTTGTTTAATTTGAAGTTGGCATTTGGTGGACATAATTAGTAGAGACGCAAGAAAAGCATTCAAATTCATTGTTTTGCTATGTGAAAAGATAAGAGGTTAACACATGAAGAAGCTTCAAATAATGTAAAAGTACTGAAAATCAATGGAACCGGCTTCCTAATTTTGAATAGTGCGGAAATATTAATATACTAAAAATTAAAAGATGCCTTAGTGATTTGGTCTGTAGTAGTAAACGTTCCTTAAGTTTTCTACCTTATGCATGTAGGTTCCTTATAAAAAGTTTGTTACTTCAAGTTGCCATTATGTTGTAATTGTTCTGAGGATTCAATAAGTTTCTGTGTTGCATGTTAATTGTATGGGAAAGCTCTTTATGATATAAGACACATTGTAAGATGGTAGTACAGTTCATGTAATACAGTGTCTACATACTGAAACGTAAGCAAGTGTCAATGATATATACAATTGGAATGTTGTTGATTAAAAAAAAACAGAAATACTTTGTCAAGACTTCCACAGTGAATGAAGAGGAGACACCATACACTATGAGGTTCTGGTTAAAAGATATCTACAATGGGAAACTTATCATGCAAGACTCTCAATATTCAAGTAAGATAACAAAGACATATTTATGCACATATAGATTATTAAAATGCATTAATAATGTTTGCTTTGTGGTAAGAGCCATCTTAGCTTGTTTTGTCCAGTGTAATGGAGGATTCTATCAGTGATTGATACAATGTATGCTTCCCACTAAATTGAAAATCTTGTGGTGTAATGGTTGTGAAATCATTGCCGTCTGTGACTGGCACACTGAGTTTATGACGACACATCTGCCTGATAAGGAACATGATTAAGTGACAATGTGGAAGAATTAAGTACCTACAGGTTTAGAATACTGTAAGTGATTCGTTAAGAAAACATTTATGGTAGTCAATGTAGAAATATTATTCAGCCTTTATTTATTCAGTCTGCTTTTCAAGCACGGTGCATTAATTGATTCATATGGAACAGAGAGCATCATACCTTGAATATTATACCTGACTTGGGAAATAATTTGAAGAGAACACTTTGAACCATTCATTGAATTTTCCATTGCCTTTGACTAAATGAATGTGTACAAAAAATAGGAAAAAGCATTAATGAGTGTGGTAGACAAAAGAGATATGCAATGCATGTGCAATGAGGAAGGTGTAAGTAAGTAAAGGTGTCCAACTTGACTTTCACTGGTTTCCTTCATGTACATCACAACAATTAAACATCTTGGATAAACACAAAGTTGAAGCAGGTTCATGGGGATATCATGGCTTTGCTTGTAAAACAAAGAAGGCAGCCACAAAGTCAATAAATTGGTTAGGAACTATATTCACGGAAATAAAAACCCCAGGAAGATATTGGTAGAGCAATGCACACTTCTTTTTCTCAAAACAAAGTAGTGAAAAAACATTGGAAAATTTCCAGAATTTTGGCCTAACAAAGTATATGTAAACCGTGAGTAAAGTAGAAAATGGCCTGATTTCCATTCAACATATCAAATTCATAGCAGCGTAGTTGTCTCCTTTAAGTCAATAGGGTATACATGAGCTTTATTTTCTCTCATTTCAGTATGAAATTCGCTTATATCTAAATATCCATTGTTTGATTGTCCAAAATGAAAATGAACCTGACTTACCTTTGGTGAAGAGCAAGGTAGTTGTTTCCTTTGATCCAGGAAGGCTTTATGAGGTATAATTTCATTGAGTTGAGCAACAAAATCCGACTCGATGCCATTTGTTGGCAGACAGAAACTTTGACCCGACAGGCAACAATAGTGCGATGATGAGACATAACATAGATGAAAATCATACATAGACAGCACAAAGGCGTTTGAAATGGGAGACAGAAGTCTCGCCTCGTTTCAATGATATTAGGAGAAATGCATCTAATTAAAAACGAAGTCGATAAATTTTGTTATGATATTACTGAATGAGATTTACATGGGTCAAATACAAAATATATGAATATGAAACTGTAACGATAGATAAATTACAGTCCTGGCAATCTTCTATTGAAAACGTAAATCGCTAATTTAAAAACCTTATTATTAATGCGGAAGATCTGAAAGATATACAATACAGTACAAAAACATGTTTTGAAAGGACGTGGATAGATATTTGTATTGTATGCGAAGTACGAATGCGAAGGGTTGAGTCATGATATAGTCTACTATTAAAATTGGTGAATGGTCAATATCCATAAAAATTGATACATACAATCCGTAGTTCAGGTTGCAAAATTGATTGGTTAAGCGACGTCTTTAGCAAAATGACAGTACCTCAATTTGGATTCTTCAATAGCACTTCACTCTCAGCAAGCATACATCTCTGCCACGGCGTGAATGTATTCTTTCAATAACCGCGTTCGTTTGTTTTGAGGATTACGTTTGTACATAGCAAAAAAAAGAATAAGATTGCCGGTTACATTAGTTAAAAGCTCGAACACCAGCGTCAAGGAGTAACCTTTGTTCGAGTTTTCCTTGTTGGTGAAAAGTGCAATTGAAATTTGGAAATATATAACAGTAAACACAAAGGGGCCTCTATAGATTTTAGATCAAGTGTTCATGTATTAAAAGGAGAGGGGGGATGTTATTGATAGTGCGATGTTTTGCAAAAAGTAACTATCCTTAAGGGACAACTTGCAGTTTTCACAGAGTAAGGAAATCCACTTTCCCATAGGCAATATCGGAGAAAATGGCAACGCATAACTCTTAATAATCGGGCGCTACGCAGGATTCAGGACTGTGCCGACTGCTGTGTGTGGTGCAGTCACCCCTGGACATGTGGAGGGTGTAATGTCCAGTTGGTCTCCGCAGATCAGTGTTATCTAGAATGAATGCATTCTAGAAAGGTGCCAGTAACGGCTGTACATCACACTTATGTGCGACGTGATCTGCGTTGACACACAATACCCGTACCCTTGAATGTGTGTATGTGCGTTTTGGTAGGCAGCCCTCTGTAGAGCAACTGTGCAGATGGTCGCTCTAGGATGAAGCCTTTACAGGACTTCTTGGAAAACAATGTTCTTTGTTTTCCTGTGTGTTTCCTCTGGGAGGAATACTTTTAGCCCGTTAAATGATGTTGCTCTTGACATGGCCACATATAACTGACCATGTGTGAACACGGGCTCAGGTAAGTACAAACCAACATACCTCAGGGATTGCCCCTGTGCCTTGTTGATTGTCAAGCAGTATGCAAGTCTGACTGGAAACTGTCGGCGTTTCATTTTGAACGGCATTTCCGTGTCCTGAGTGGAGACTGTGATCTTGGGAATCATGACCCGTTGTCCTCTGTGCTCCTTCGTAATGATCTCTGCCGTAATCACGTGACGTCGGAGATGCCGAACTATGAGTCTTGTTCCGTTGCAAAGACCTTTCTTTGGATTGAGATTCCGCAGAAGAATGATCGTTGCACCAACCTAATGCAATGAATATTATTGTGATTAATGACGGCTTTTTTATGGTGCACTACCTTTGCACATAATAATTTAATGTTAATAGGATGAAATATTGTACTCTTCCTACCTTGAGTTTAAGTCTGTGCAACGGCATTCCATTCGGAGTGAGTTGGTTGAGAAATTCAATGGGGTAGGCCTCTTCCTCATCTGGATCGTCTGTGACAACACTGTCTGTGCTGTAGTAAGTTCTTTCGGCTGTTTGAAGTCTGTCCAGAATTAAGTCGTTTACTTGATGTGATAAGTCATTCTTTGGAGTCAGACAACAGCGTTCAGACATTGTTACAGGATCCATCATTAGGTGTGAATCTGGTGTGTTCGGCCTGGGAAAAATAAGTTCAGCATGTCTTCTTTAGACGAAGTGCATATCTGTTGTGGCAGAATTACGTTGTCCAGTGCATCGTGTGCTTCTTGCTTGTTGCCAAGTCTGAGAAGCCATTCTGAGAATTCACGGTATGAATCATCTTGAACGGCTCTCATGTTGGTGTGTAAACGATGCTGCTGAAACTTTGTCCATAGATCAATGATCTGGTGTGATTTTAGAGTCTCTGCTACAATTCTTTCCCTTCCTGCTTTCGTGACGACAGGTAGAACCTGTCTGAAGTCACCACCAAGTAGCATGAACTTGCCACCAAATGGTCTGTCGACATGTGTAATGTCTCGAAGCAGTCGGTCGACTGCTTGTAATGCAAGTGCGGGAATCATGGAAGCTTCATCCCATATGAATAGGGTAGTTTCGCGCAATACCTGTGCTCTCCTGCTCTGTCTCTTGACATTACACGTTGATTCAGCTTGAAGTGGTATAGGAATTTGAAAGGTAGAATGTGAAGTTCTACCATTTATGAGCAGTGTTGCAGCAATTCCTGACCACGCCATGCACTGAACTTTATGTCCATTGGCTTGCAGATTGTGAACCAACGTGTTGTAAAGGAAAGTTTTCCCGGTTCCAGCCGGCCCGTCAACAAAGTGACAGTTCTGTTCGGATTGCGCGTTGATAGCATCAGTGATTCCCGTGTATATGGCTCGCTGTTCAGGGTTCAATGCGGCCAGCATTCGTTCTCCTTCCTCTCTGGCATTGCCAACATCCATGTCATCTTCCTCTGTAATAATAAGTGAAATATATTGCAATAAAATTGGAAAGAAAGCTAGGAGAATCAATGTGCAAAAATACGTAAATGCCCTTGTCTGCACGATCTTAGGATACATTATATATTCTTACTAAACAGTACATAGTTGAAAATAACACATTAGTACCTGTTGAGGAATGACATAGTCGGCTGGAAGTTGAGGAAGGTCAGCATAATTAGTGATCGATTGACCATGTACTTTCAAATTTTCGTCAATGTCATGTAGACATTGATACATGTGTCGGTCTTCAAAAGCTATGGCCATATCTGGATGATTGACTTGATCACGTCGTACAAAGTCTTCACTCAATGCTTCTTTGAACATGTTGAAGAGTGCTGCGATATCGAAGGTGTTTGAAAAAGGAGTAATGTTGCAAACAACTGTCTCAGTTGTACTGGCATGTTGAAAATAACTGCCTCCTCCAAACAGCGTATGATTTCAGCATCATCTTCCAACAGACCTAGAGCTAAAGCAGCGTCTTTGAAGGAATTGCATAGGTTTCCTTCTATCGTCGAAGATCTTCAAACGACGTGGCACCTCGTTTATGGAGAAGCAATAGTCTCAGTGCGAACCTTTGCTCACATGGTCGTGGGTGAACTTGATATATTCTGCCTATGACAGGCAGTGTTCTCCGCTGTCTTGCTTTCCATGTTTTGGTGCGCTCGTTGAAAACATAGTGTTCAGGAATCTCGTGATAGAGATATTGGCGTGCAGCCGGGTCTTGTGCATTCAATTCAAACCAAGACGTCAGTGTGGTTTTTTCATTGATGTTTTGTAATTGTTCGACCCTCCATTATCCTGAAAGTATACGGTCTGCTGATCAGGTAGATGAACATGCAGACGTTTGATAGTGTGACTTTTCTCGTGCATGGCAAATTGGAATATTCTATGAACAGCTTCATGAGGTCCAATATACCGGGCGTTGATGTATTGGCGTACTTCATCGTGCTCAATATCTTGAGGTACTTGTTGCTGCTGTCCTTGAAGAATTTCCACGTGTGCCATATCTTGTCCTTTATGAATATATTTGAAAATATATTTCACGGACTTCACAGTGCTACATATTTCCAGATTAATGTGACACTGATACTTGAGTAGAAGATGGCGATTATGTGGCACAACCCATGTATCATCTAGAAGTCGATCTTCCAGATTGACTGGGTGACGACAGCGTCGTCTGTAGAGTGGATAACCATTCGCATTGACTGTGTTTCGGCAGTGCGATCTTTCGGAAATCGTTTCTTGCATTTGTTATTCTCCATGCAAACACATCCGGGGTTTATATCACCGCATGGTCCATGTGTCATGTGCTTCAGTACTAACTTGTGATATCTTGCATCCTGTGGGTCCGGAATTTCAGCTGATATGAGTCGATCTACCTGTAGGTTTGGAGGAAAAATATCACATGTAAGTTCTACACATCAAAATGCATGTGTTTTTACTAAGCAATACAACTGATGATAATATTTCATACTCAATAATAAATGTATAATATCTATCTTTTACTCTATAATAGATTATTGCTATAGATGTTACCTTTCAGGTGTTCGTGGTCTATCAGCCTCAGAGAGGAACAGAATCATGTGAGCGTGTGGTAGTCCTCTCTTCTGAAATTCGATGACATATACATGTGCAATAGTGTGTCCGAGAATGTGCTTGTGAAGGACATCTTCCAGTAGTTCTTGTAGTTTCTGTTGAAATACTCGTGTGACGATGTCAGGCCGGTCATTCGACTTCTGGTGTGGTAGAATGTTTTCTGAAATCTCCTTCCACTTGGGATTGGCCGTCATGGTTAGGAAGATGTCAGGCTTGCCATACTTTCTTACGATGGTCATTGCATCTTGAAAGTTCTGGTACATATTTCGTTGACTGCCTGAAAAAGATGAGGGAAGTATGACAACACGACCGACATCAATGTGAAGGGGTTCGTTGGGATTGTTTGCCCTGGCCATTTGATTTTCGATTTCAGCCCTTCTGTTCAGGTGATCCATCAGGCCTCGATAACTGTCAGCACGTAATTGCCGTTGATTGTGCAAAATCCAGTTGAGCTTGTTTCCTTCTATTTTGGTGTATGCATCCACCAAATATTGTTGAAAGAGAAGTGTTGCCCTGTGGATGGTGGACAGTTGATTTCTGACTTGTATTCGGTACGAATAATATTCGGCGATTGTAAGTTTGGTACGGTGGTTACGATTAGCATTTTGCTGGCCTTGTCCTTCACGTGTAGGTAGACGTTGAAGGTCCACGCTGTATCCACGATCACCCTGAAAGAACAACAATGGATAGGTTAGAGGATCCGCAACAGGATCTATGGCATTAATCTTCATAAGATTACCACGCCTTGTTCGAATTTGAAGCTCTCTATCCTCGGGATTAGGAGCACCGCCATTGCGTGTAGTGTAGACTGCTGCAATTTCTCTGGCAGTAGGATTATCATATCTTCGATCTTGTTCTGGGCGACCGGTAATAATCATCTTGAATGTGGGAATAGGCTGATCATTGGCAATGGCTTGCTGCCTTTGCTCTTCCAGTACTCTCCCATTGTTTTAAAATGTTGAGCAAACCGATTTACTGCCATCAATTCGTTTTGCAGCAGTGCCACCATGTCTAAGTCCAAGTTTTGTTCTCTGGCTGTGTTCTGGCGTTCTTGCAGTGCTTGTTGGGTGTCCATAATATATAATTCTGCATATTTTCGGGACCTGTCGGTTTCAGTTACCCCTGTTGAATTCAAGAACATTGTAAATTGTACTTCGTTATATCGACTGTAATTTTCAATGCAGCAAGTCCTTGTTATAAAGCATCATAAAGCGCCTTGATTTTCGATTGACAACTCTTAATATCAGGCAAGGATATAGAGAGCTAATCCATTGTAGATTGGGTGGGAAAGGACTTGAGCGTTCTGTAACATCCGTTTCATCACGTGAAGCTATTATATGAAAATGTAGCATAATATAAGAGCTATAAGAGAGGGACGTTATATTTACCTGTCATATGGTATGCCTTCCATGTATGGTGATGACTGGTGGTCCTGCATTAGCGTGTCTTACAACGTTAGCTGTCCAGGATGCCATCGCCATTAGTGAATTGTATCTACGGAAATTTTTGAGAAAATATTTAGATTCATCAGTAGTTCCAGTGTATAAATGCATCACATTTGCCGGGGGTGGTTGAATGGGATCGAGAGTTATTAATCCTCCCATACAACATTTGTTGTATTGCCTTTTTGAGTTGAGTTCCTCTCGGAAGTACTTCGCTTCACAGTGAATACATGTTCTGTCATTTTCCCAAGATGATGAGGCATTGGGGAGAATTGAGGAATTTCAAGAATAGGTTGATTTACTTCCCTTTCTTGATGTTCGATGGGTTGGGGACATCATCTTGGTGTTGTGGTGGATTTCGTTTGCATTTCAACTTCTTGTGGTTGTACCGCTATTTCATTCTCTTCATTCTCATTTTCAAGGTTGGTTGCAATTCCATAGCAGCAGGCAATATTTGTGGATCCTGAAATGCAATGCAATCTAAGTTAATATAATTCAATAATGTGTTTTGAAATGCATAAAACTGAAACTTGTGAAGATATGTCTATTTAGAGAGTAAAATAATTTCCTGACATGGTCTATGGAGAATGACTGGTGTATTTAAGCCAATTTGATGGTAGTCTCTTTTACCTGATTATCATGTGGAATTGGAATGTGTTGTTCCACGTTGATTTCATCAGGTTGTGCTGGCCTTTCAATTTCATTATTTTCATTTTCAATATGTGTTTCGGGTTGCATCTGCATTGGCCGTATCTGTTAATAATGAAAATTAAATGAATTAGTTATTTTAGTTATTAGTTATTAGAAATGTTAATGCATTACTGTGTGACTATGTAAATTGATGAAAATAAAATGGGAACTTATAATTGACATGTCTCAAGTAGGGAAATTGCATGAGGGATTTGGGTTATGGAGAATGGAGTTGCCTGACTGTAGTTAGTTTTTACCTCATTGTCATTTTGAGCTTGATTTACATTAAGCATCTCCACATCTGCCGTTTGTATTGCTGCTGGACCTTCATGATTACGATTCAGAAGGGGTGGTTGCAACTGCATAACCATCGGCGGTACCTGCGGATGGAAAAATATTGATAATTTGGTTGATATAATAACTGATTTAATTTTGATAGTTTTTAATTACAAAAAGCTGTATAATATATGGTTGATGTGATTTGAAAAGATTAGCAGAAATTATTGAGTTGTGTACCTGAAGTTGAGGGGCCAGTGCTGCAGGATATTGTAAGCCATTGTTTATTGGTTGTGGAACTGCTATAAGTCCGTAGTGGGGAAGCATCGCAGGTAGTTGCCATGGCACATATAATGCCTGCATTTGTGGATAATGAAGTGGGAGTGGTTGATATTCTGGGGCTGGTTGCTGAGGGTATTCTTGCTGCAACTGGTGAAGATCATTCACTGCTTCCTGTACCATATTATCAGGTGGCAAATCAGCAGGATGAGGCTGTTGGTTATTCTCACGACGGCGGCGAGCTGCATCCCGCATTTGATTACGACGACTGGTGCCGGTAATGCCCTTTTTGGCTTTTCTTGGCATTTTGCAAGAGATAATATAAAAAAAGAAAAAAATGTGTTTTATATGCAACCCAATTTAAGTGAAAATTTGAAATAAGAGTGATTTTTGTGAGCAAGTTTTGTGATGGGTTTGTTGTTTTGTGGTGAGCTGCAAGATAAAATAAATAATTTAAAACATAATTGTAAGAAATGTTTGGAATTACTCTTGATTGTTGAATTAAATTATTGGTTATTGAAAGTTTCCAATAAAAATATTGGAGCACTTTATCTTATGACCTACATCACTCTTTCTATTGTGTTCTTTAACAACTAAAAGGAAAACAGTTGTGATAATGAATGGATTTGAAAAGTTAATCATCCATTTCATTCTTGCAAAGAAAAATCTATAAACCTACATTTGATGTGTTTGTAAAGGCTAGATTTTATTTGCATTGTGCAGTAAATTTGCTTTCTATTGATAAGAATTTGTTGCAATTGTTAATACTACTTTAAATATAGTAGTTAAGCTTCAAATTTGGTATATGAATGTACATTACAGAGTGAGGCATTTAAACATTAATTAAAATAGGCTTCGTATAAGAGCAATTGTTGTGACACTCACCAAATATTTTGAGGATTCAACTTTTTTGGAAATCCTGTTTTTACAAAAGAAGAAAGATGATTTGGATGAATTGATTATCTTGTAAAGAGAAAGTTGCCATTAATACTAAGGAATGTTTAACATGTTTAACTTGTATATTATTATGTTGATTGAGTTGAGTGAAGAAATGAGAATAAAATGTCATGCTGAAGTGAAGGAGTGAAATACATACTTTATAAAAAACTTCACTTTACTTTACTTTGTTAATAATAACAAAAGTGGCTGGACATTAACGGAGAAGCCAGATGACAGAAACGCTAAAAACCACATGACAGAAACGCTAAAAAGACAGTGCATTGCGATGCAATGAAAGACAACGGTTGCTTTAAAGAAGACGCTGTCGGTGTAAATAAGGATTGTTTAGGAAAGGTAAATTTCAACATTCAACTTACCAATAAAATAAAACAATCTTTCTAACAATGCTTTTGTCGATATATACAAAAAATTGTAATATAATTATAATTATCTGCCAATTTCTAACAACAAATTTTACATTTGGTATAGCAAGAAAGTAAAGACGCAATTGCTATTTTAAATTCGCGCCAATTTGAAAGTTTGTGGCCTCTATTCGGCGGCGTGCCTCGTTGTTGTTATTATTATTCTAATGATGATCCATTCGACAGTGAGGCAGTTGAAAACAACAACAGGAACAGCATGTACTTGGCACCGAAGAGAAAACGACGTTGTTGTTTGTTGATGATGGGGAGAAGTGTCGTTTTGTAATCTCTAAGTATAAGAAATAATTTGGTGGACTTTATTATGCATGATATCTAGAAATAGATCATTTCTCACCATGGCGTTGTGGGATTTTGATGGTGATGATGTATTGGACAGAGGTTGTTGAACACAACAACAGCAAAAACATAGGTATTCCACCACGGACACATGGAGAATGAAGTACATTGATTTTTCGTGAGCTGTTATATGTTCAGAAATATTGCTGTTGGTAAAAATACCAATAATAAGAGTAGGCCATGGAAGGATGACCAAAGGTAAGAAGGTAAGTACGTTGTTTGACTGGGTGAATACATGAGGTGGAGGTAATTAATGATTTGCAGTTACAATAAATTACTTACATTTATAGACTTCAGGCCACATGAAAAGAACTGAGATGAGCCAACATGCTATAAAGTATATTACATGATTTCTTCTTGTTTTTCAGGTGCCCAGACATAAAGTGAATGTTTGCGGTCATTCCTTGTGAACATTATTATAGTGAGGTGAGTTCATTTTTGTTAATTGAAGATCATTTGTTCATAAAGAAGGACAGTGTCTGTTTTGCAGTGATCTTTTTTGAAAATTACAAAAGTTAGAAATAGAAGCATTACATACATTACAATACATACATACTTACTATAGATACTATACATAAATATATACATCAATACATACCCTATATACTATATATAAATACTATACATAATATACATACATACATACCTACATACATACCCTACATACATACCTACATACATACATACATACATACCCTACATACATACATACATACATACATACATACATACATACCCTACATACATACCCTACATACATACCCTACATACATACATACATACATACCCTACATACATACCCTACAATACATACCCTACAATACATACCCTACAATACATACCCTACAATACATACCCTACAATACATACCCTACAATACATACCTACATACATACCCTACATACATACCCTACAATACATACCCTACAATACATACCCTACAATACATACCCTACAATACATACCCTACAATACATACCCTACATACATACCCTACATACATACATACATACCCTACATACATACATACATACATACATACATACATACCCTACATACATACCCTACATACATACCCTACATACATACATACATACATACATACCCTACATACATACCCTACAATACATACCCTACAATACATACCCTACAATACATACCCTACAATACATACCCTACAATACATACCCTACAATACATACCCTACAATACATAAGCTACATAACATACCCTACATACATACCCTACAATACATACCCTACAATACATACCCTACAATGCAAACCCTGCAATACATACCCTACAATACATACCCTGCAATACATACCCTACTATAAATACCCTACAATACATAGCCTACCATACATACCCTACAATACATATGCTACAATACATACCCTACAATACATAAGCTACATAACATACCCTACATACATACCCTACAATACATACCCTACAATACATACCCTACAATACATACCCTACAATGCAAACCCTGCAATACATACCCTACATACATACATACATACATACATACATACATACCCTACATACATACCCTACATACATACCCTACATACATACATACATACATACATACCCTACATACATACCCTACAATACATACCCTACAATACATACCCTACAATACATACCCTACAATACATACCCTACAATACATACCCTACAATACATACCCTACAATACATAAGCTACAACACATACCCTACATAACATACCCTACAATACATACCCTACAATACAAACCCTACGATATATACCATACGATACATACCCTACAATACATACCCTAAAATACATACCCTACAACACATACCCTACAATACATACCCTACAACGCATACCCTACATAACATAACCCACAATACATACCCTACAATACATACCCTACATAACATACCCTACGATACATACCCTACAATACATACCCTACAACACATACCCTACATAACATACCCTACAATACATACCCTACAATACAAACCCTACGATATATACCATACGATACATACCCTACAATACATACCCTACAATACATACCCTACAACACATACCCTACAATACATACCCTACAACGCATACCCTACATAACATAACCCACAATACATACCCTACAATACATACCCTACATAACATACCCTACTATACATACCCTACAATACATACCCTACAACACATACCCTACAGACATACCCTACAATACATACCCTACAATTCATATCATACAATACAAACCCTACAATACATACCCTACAATACAAACCCTACAATAAATACCCTACAATACATACCCTACAATAAATACCCTACAACACATACCCTACATACATACCCTACAATACATACCCTACAATACAAACTCTACAATACATACCCTACAATACAAACCCTACAATAAATACCCTACAATACATACCCTACAATAAATACCATACAAGACATACCCTACAAAAAATACCCTACAATACATACCCTACAATACATACTACGACGCAACATTTCTAAAGAAAGTAAAGGTGGGAGGTCGGATCTTCCCCCCTGGCAATCGACCGCACGGCGCCAACCCTGCCGCCCCCCTGAAAGCCGAAAGTTGATAGCTTCAGTTTGAAGTTTGAAAAAAAAAGTTGCCTTCAAAAATTTAATCAATCCTGGAAAATTTAAACTCAATCTTTAATAAAAATTATATCAAACTGTAGCTGAGGAAACAGCGAATCCGATAAAAGTATTCACATTTCATAACAGTGTTGCTTTGAATTTTAAGGGAGTATTTAGTGGAGCCCAACAACAAAGCCGTGAAAAAATTTATTCATCAGCCCACTTTAAAAACACAAAAATTCCCCTAACTTGGTCAAACTTTGTCCATTTTAACTCAAATTACACCAACATGAAGCAGTTACCTTGGCGAAAAAGTATCGACAGTAATTGGGTGCATTTGAAATGCTTTTCGCAATTTTAGTTGGGTATTTTTGAAGCTCAAGACATTATTTTCTTGATCAAAAATAGCCGTGAAATCAAACCCATGCAAAAAATAGGAATTGAAACACGATTCACCAACTTTCAAATTCAATTAGCGTGGCCAATTGTTGTCCTACACACCCTACGAAAATATCAACATGAAGCTCATAGCTTGGCGAACATTTATCGAAAGTATTGGGGTGAAAAAAACAAAGTTTTGGCAGGTTAAAATTTAATTTTCGCGAATGCAAAACACATGCGTGTTGTGTGAAAATTTGGTGTTTTCCAGCAAAACCCAAACTCGGCCAAAACTGTCCAAAACCAGAGGAAAATCAACAAAACAAAAAAAACAAAGCCATATAACTTTAGTTCTTGTGTAAATAAAGAGTTATCGAAAGTTTAAATGGAGAAAATCGACCCAGAACGACCCGAGAAAATCAAAATTGTCTTCGTGTTTTAGTTAGGCCCTCGGTTCAACACAAAAAACATGAGGTGAAACAAAACAAAACTCTTGCTAATTTCAGCCGAAAACAATCAAATAAAAGAAATACCTTGAAATAATTGTCCACCAATTGTCTCCACAGGTCCAGAGAACAATTAACACGTCTTTACAATTGATTTCCGGCACGTATTCACGCTTAAACCCGAGCAACTTGCCGCCCGTTCAACTACGAAAACACCTGTTTCTCCCTGCTCGTTTTGCATCTCATTAATTCGGTCCTCTGAACTTTCTAGAAAGTCGGAACACAAAATGGGGCATAACTCCGGAACCGTTGGGGTTAGAAATTAGCCAAATAGTACACTGTCATCAGCACAATGCAGCGATCATTTCTATACCGATTTGCACCCTTATTTGCACCCCAAAAAAAAGCCTTTATGGATACAACGAAATTCCTTTGATCCCATTGTTTTTCGAACGTCGATTGTTAAAGAGACAATGTTTTTCGAACGTAGATTGTTCCCGAGACAATGACCCATTGTTTGGTCCCTCCGGGTCACGTGTGGAACAATCTTATTATATAAGAGACTAGCCGGGGGCACTCGCTACGCTCGCTTCCCGGAGCCCGTTAAGGTAAAAAGGTTTAATGTGGTCGGCGCATTTCATGCGCTGCATTCGCTAACGCTCATGCCCTTTCCCACTCCATGTACAGTGGTTTGGCTCGCCCTCGGTCCCCTGTCTATCTATTGTTGCGATTGTAGTGTTTAACATGCATGGATATTAGTTTTAGCGATCAGCCTCGTTTTCATTTCAAAATCCTCGTTTTCATCATGTAAGCCCCGTACTGATGGTACAGTAGATAAGCTGCAAGATCAAAGTTTGCTTTGCTGTAGGGACAACAACAATTTGTGTGCTATTAGTTGAGTGCATCAATTGCCACTTGGCTGTGGTCCTTTGTGAAGCTAATATAAACTGTAAAGGATGATCTTTGATGAGGGTATGGTTTTGTTTCCATGATAAGATGACAGTGATGCATTGAATTTTGATAAAGCAATAGGTATGAAGTCTCCAATACTTGCATTTGTACAATGATGTACATCAGTAGATCTACAAAGTGAAAGAGACAAATTATATTCTATTTAGTATGTTGGTATAATACTATCAAGGTTAATAAGGAATTAGATTTGGATAAAATAGCCCTTGTGAGCTGAATATGTTGTTATTGAAAAATTGCTCTTTCATAATTAGTGACTTTGTTTAACTGGATTAACAATTGGGGCTTTCTTCACTGCATTGTAACGTAGAATTAAGAATATATTAAAAGCCCTCATAGCAAAAAGTAAGTTTGACTCAAGTAAAAATAGTTTCCTTTCCTTCACATGATTAACAGGGTCCATTTAACGTGGATGAATACACGGAACACCGTGGATGACGAATGCAAAAATACTTCATAATCATCATCAATGGGATGGGAATTGCAGGGTGAAAGGAGTTTCATAGGAGTATTGGGCTTGGCTGGTGGTAAGGCAAAGAAGGCAGCCACAAAGTGAAAAGAAGCGACTGCAACATGTGGCTACAGGATTAAACACTCTTTGTGAAAACATTAATTAAATATAAAAAGCTATGAAACATAAGCGGAGTTGTGAATTTTGGCATCAAGAAACCTAATGGTGAGAACGAGTGAAATACAATTGGCCTAAGAAACTTGTAGTTTAAATGTCCACTTGAATGGGGTGAAAGTAAAAGTAAAGTCTACTTACCCCTCTGCTATGGCAAAATGAATGTTTCTCTCAGGTTTATTTTGTCTTATTTCAGCATCAAGTTCCGTTGCGATCCAAGATTTCGGTATTATGTTATGCTTATGCTGTTCTAATATGAAATATTAGGACAGCATGAGCACGAAGATGAAAAATTGCCACGTTGAGGAAACATAGCATAAATCGAAATCATACAACGAACTCTACTGTTATGCAGCCTCGTTTGGACGTAATTGTCTAATTGAGCTGGATTGGCTAACAATCAGGGCAGCCTGAACTGAACAAAGAACATGCTGTTAGTGCGTCCTTCCTTTCTTTCATCTTTGTTGTTCCTGAGTGGGCCAATGGCGATGGTAAGTAGGTTTTGCAAAGCGTATTATATCATTGCGATCTTTCAAGATACATCTTGAAAATAAATGTGTAGCGTTTCTGTGAAGGCTTTGATTCATTTTACCAGCGTATAAGACTTTAGGAAATATAGTATTTGACAAAATCCCTTGAGAATAGGCCACATGTAAGAAAAAGGGATGCTAGAGATATGACACATTGTCTGTATTTAAAGATGATATAAGATTCTGTTCTTTTTACATTTTATTACATGTACTATTCGTGCATTTTAGGTGGTGCATAACTTGTGTAGCGCCATGTTAATGGAGGCAATTTTTGACTGTTCTTCAGGTAAGTATTCAATTATAGGAGATCATTACGCTTCCGAAAGGCCATCTAGTTCATTTATAAAGACGGGTTTTTGAAATACATTTCTTGCAAATTTTTAGGGTTTGTGTCACAGCATATGAAAGAAGAGTTTAAAGGTGCTGTTGGTGGGAAATATTTGTTGGCCAAATGCATGGTTTTTCAAAGGTAATAGTCTTGTTAAAATCTTCCACAATGTTATTATTATTCACTGTTATCAGGATAATGGATAATTTTAAAATGAAATAAAACAAACAAATAACATGGAGAGAAAACCAACAAAAGACAAACATTAACACCAACAAAAGACAAACATTAACACTTACAATTATTTTTTGTCTCTGCCCCTAACCAAAGACAAAATTTCTTTTGTGGGCACATCTGCCCACATGCACCTTGTGTGTGCTTCTACTTTATTTTCGTTATTTTTTTTGTTGTTTTTTATATTTTATGAATGTTTTTTTTGCTATAATTTGTATTTTTATTTCTTCAGATTTCCTGTAGAGAAAAAGTCATTGTTACAGAAGGAGTTGAAAGTAAGCAATATGTTATACACACAGATGAGATGGAAATATTGCATTGCAACTTACGCTATTTCATCCTTTGTTAAATGCTTATCCAGGGTGCTGACAAAATGAAATTTGGTGCCTCTTTTAATGGCACTGAACTTGAAGGTACATTGCCTTTTTAGTGACCCAATGTCAGTAAAATTGATTAGCTAGGATTAATATGAGAACAATATATTAGAAGCAGTGACTTGCATAGGATAAAATTGTTTTTCCTTGTAAAGCAGTTTGATAATCTATGCATAACATTTATTTACATTTATCAATATATGGATGAAAGTATTTGTCAATGCTACCTTAGTTTCCTCACCACAGTAAACCACTATGGGTTCTTTTGTGGCAGTGTTGGCGACTTCAGGCTGCACCGTTTCAGCATCCTCATTGTCAACCACTTCAGTGTCGTCCGTCTCAACCACTTGAGCATTATCAGTCATGGCAATGTCATTTTCAGTCTCCATGTTTACACTATATATAAACATATTGTCATTCAATGAAAGGTGAGTTAATAGGCTATCAGTTGTTTGATTTTGCCTCTACAGTTCTGTTGATGTTACAATAATATATACTTTTAATGTATTAATATGATACAGTTTTATTTTCTGCAGATAATGAATAATTATTATCTTTGTTACAATGAAGAGGAAATACTAAAGGCAGGCAGATAATGCAAAACTGAGTACATGAACTTACGGCAGCAGTGTTCGCAAAAAATATCTATCTATTTCAAGTGAACCTGTTAAGGATAAAATTGTTATTGTGATAGTATCCACTGCAATGGCAATTGTGACATAAAATATAGCACTTTGAGCTTTTTTAAAGCTGTTTAGTTATAAATAGCCTGTATTTTCATGTGAAAGTAAAGGCAACATTAAAAATACATGTACTTACGTAAATTGCTGTTTTTCTCGTGGTGAGTTGAAAAAAATTTTTACGCACGCTAAGTCCTCTATGACGCAAGACAAATTTTAAATTTCGCGCCGCTATTGTTGTTGCTAGGACGCCGAAATTCTCATCTCGTGAATATCTGATGATAAGAGTATTAGCTCCAGGACATTACGTGGTGTTGCATTGATCGTATTGTGATTGTAGTTTTCAAGAGCAACAAAACTTGGAATTATGCGATAACTGTTAGAATTACAATTGCTATGAGAATACACGCTTCTTTTTATAAGGAACCTAGCTGCTGAGGGCCTAATTGTTTAAGTTGGTTATTTTGAGATCTCTTTCACCTCTTTGTAGTTCTAAAAACAGAAATACTTTGTCAGGCACTTTCCCACAGTGAATGAATGAGGAGATACCATACACTATGAGGTTCTGGTTGAGAAGATATCTACAACGGGAAACTATCATAATTTATCATGCAAGACTTTAAATATTCAAGTAAGATAACAAAGAGATATTTATGCACATATAGATTATTAAAGGGCTACTCCCACCATATTTTTCTATTTCATTTCTGGGTAGTTTTTGACGGAAAAACAGGTACTGCACTTTTTGAATTTCGAAATTCGCTCATTAACACCTCTTTTCACGGCTCCAAAAGTGCGATTTTCAGGCCATTTCTAAAAATGTCGCGCAACATGAAACAATCTGGGCCGAGGTTGTGTGACGTAGATGCCGGAACGCAAAAAACTTCTCTCTTTGGCTTCAGTATGGAAAAATCAACGTCGCGTCCGGTTTTCTCCCTTGTTTTCAATGATAAACACAAATGTTTTTTCAAACCACTTCAACACCATCATTAAAAAGCTTATTGACATCTCCCCGTGTGTTTTTTTTTTTAATTTTCGGCATTGTTAAGGGCTGAAAATTGACCCCAAAGCTGATGCAGTGACAATGGATTTTTCCAGTATTCACACGCCTCACGTGGTTATGTGTTCATCACTCAACCTCTTCCTTCCTTTCATTTTGCGTGATAAAACAACCAGCAAACGTTCGTGAATCATGATATAATAAGTTTGTTTATCGTTTCCATCAGTTCTATACTCTATTTTATCAAGTTTTGCCGTGTGCTTGGTTTTAGCAAGATAATTATGGATTATTTTTGTATTTACTACTTGGGTTTTTGTCAAAGATATTGAAATGCTAAAGTGATATGCGCTGTTAAAAAGTGGCTCAAATTGAAATTGTTTGGCTGACATATCCATGGAGTTCTTGTTATAAATTATATATATATCTTGGTGATTACATTGAAACCTAAGGCAAAGTAAAGGTGTATATTGTTGACAAAGTCAGACAATATAAACAAAACCAGCACACCAGTACGAAGCCCAACATTGTGCTGGAAAGTTTTTCTTCGAATTCACATTGAACTTGTGAAATCTTCGATCTCTGGGCATTAATGTTTACACTCCTGGAAGGGATTTTCGAGTTTTTCCACACAGTTATGACCATAACTACACTTGAAATATTACCAAAATATGAGCTGCTGCTTCAATTAGACACCAGATAAAACAAATGAGGTTATTTGCATGCATTATTAGTCCAAAATAGCATTATTCTACTTTACCCGTGCCAGGACCTGCTCGGCCTAGCGATTTTGCAAATTTTTGACCGACCCGATTTCGTTTAAATCTTATAAATGCGTAGATAAGACCTCACAAATTTTCCATACTATCAATTCTATCGAAAAATTGTTGAAAGAGAGCTTCCTCCTCTTTAATGGAATAGATTTCAAATTCATATTGTTATTTAAAACCATCCCGCACCACTGAAGATTGTATGTGAAGCTCGCTCGAGACTGCGACGTTGAGGTCGTGAGCAAATCATCCTCATTTGTGTAAAAAACTCACGCTTAGTACCTCAATTGGATCATTCAATAGCATTTCACTCTCTGCATGGATACATCTGTGCCACGGCGTGAATGTTTTCTTCCAATAACGGCGGTCGTTTGCTTTGAGGATTACGTTTGTACATAGTAAAAAAAAGAATAAGATTGCCGGTTACATTAGTTAAAAGCTCGAACACCAGCGTCACGGAGTAACCTTTGTTCGAGTTTTCCTTGTTGGTGAAAACTGCAATTGAAATTTGGAAGTATATAACAGTAAACACTAAAGGGGCCTCTATAGATTATAGATCAAGTTTTAATGTATTAAAAGGAAAGGGGGGGGGATGTTATTGATAGTGCGGTGTTTTGCAAAAAGCAACTATCCTTAAGAGACAACTTGCAGTTTTCACAGAGTAAGGAAATCCACTTTCCCATAGGCAATATCGGAGAAAATGGCACAGATAACTCTTAATAATCGGGCGCTACGCAGGATTCAGGACTGTGCTGACTGCTGTGTGTGGTGCAGTCACCCCTGGACATGTGGATGGTGTAATGTCCAGTTGGTCTCCGCAGATCAGTGTTATCTAGAATGAATTCATTCTAGAAGGGTACCAGTAATGGCTGTACATCACACTTATGTGCAACGTGATCTGTGTTGACACACAATACCCGTACCCTTGAATGTGTGTATGTGCGTTTTGGTAGGCAGCCCTCTGTAGAGCAACTGTGCAGATGGTCGCTCTAGGATGAAGCCTTTACAGGACTTCTTGGAAAACAATGTTCTTTGTTTTCCTGTGTGTTTCCTCTTGGAGGAATACTTTGAGCCCGTTAAATGATGTTGCTCTTGACATGGCCACATATAACTGACCATGTGTGAACACGGGCTCAGGTAAGTACAAACCAACATACCTCAGGGATTACCCCTGTGCCTTGTTGATTGTCAAGCAGTATGAAAGTCTGACTGGAAACTGTCGGCGTTTCATTTTGAACGGCATTTCCGTGTCCTGAGTGGAGACTGTAATCTTGGGAATCATGACCCGTTGTCCTCTGTGCTCCTTGGTAATGATCTCAGCTGTTATCACGTGACGTCGGAGATGCCGAACTATGAGTCTTGTTCCGTTGCAAAGACCTTTCTTTGGATTGAGATTCCGCGGAAGAACGATCGTTGCACCAACCTAATGCAATGAATATTATTGTGATTAATGACGCATATTTTATGCTGCACTACCTTTGCACATAATAAGTTAATGTTAATAGGATGAAAGATTCTACTCATCCTACCTTGAGTTTAAGTCTGTGCAATGGCATTCCATTGGGAATGAGTTGGTTGAGAAATTCAATGGGGTAGGCCTCTTCCTCATCTGGATCGTCTGTGACAACACTGTCTGTGCTGTAATAAGTTCTTTTGGCTGTTTGAAGTCTGCCCAGAATTAAGTCGTTCACTTGATGTGATAAGTCATTCTTTGGAGTCAGACAACAGCGTTCAGACATTGTTACAGGATCCATCATTAGGTGTGAATCTGTTGTGTTCGGCCTGGGAAAAATGAAGCTCAGCATCTCTTCTTTAGACGAAGTGCATATCTGTTGTGGCAGAATTACGTTGTCCAGTGCATCGTGTGCTTCTTGCTTGTTGCCAAGTCTGAGAAGCCATTCTGAGAATTCACGGTATGAATCATCTTGAACGGCTCTCATGATGGTGTGTAAACGATGCAGCTGAAACTTTGTCCATAGATCAATGATCTGGTGTGATTTTAGAGTCTCTGCTACAATTCTTTCCCTTCCTGCTTTCGTGACGACAGGTAGAACCTGTCGGAAGTCACCACCAAGTAGCATGAACTTGCCACCAAATGGTCTGCCGACATGTTTAATGTCTCGAAGCAGTCGGTCGACTGCTTGTAATGCAAGTGCGGGAATCATGGAAGCTTCATCCCATATGAATAGTGTAGTTTCGCGCAATACCTGTGCTCTCCTGCTCTGTCTCTTGACATTACACGTTGATTCAGCTTGAAGTGGTATAGGAACTTGAAAGGTAGAATGTGAAGTTCTACCATTTATGAGCAGTGTTGCAGCAATTCCTGACCACGCCATGCACTGAACTTTATGTCCATTGGCTTGCAGATTGTGAACCAACGTGTTGTAAAGGAAAGTTTTCCCGGTTCCAGCCGGCCCGTCAACAAAGTGACAGTTCTGTTCGGATTGCGCGTTGATAGCATCAGTGATTCCCGTGTATATGGCTCGCTGTTCAGGGTTCAATGCGGCCAGCATTCGTTCTCCTTCCTCTCTGGCATTGCCAACATCCATGTCATCTTCCTCTGTAATAATAAGTGAAATATATTGCAATAAAATGGGAAAGAAAGCCAGGAGAATCAATGTGCAAAAATACGTAAATGCCCTTGTTTGCACGATCTTAGGATACATTATTATATTGTTACTAATAGAGTACATATTTGAAAATAACACATTAGTACCTCGTTCAGGAATGACATAGTCGGCTGGAAGTTGAGGAAGGTCAGCATAATTAGTGATCGATTGACCATGTACTTTCAAATTTTCGTCAATGTCATGTAGACATTGATACATGTGTCGGTCTTCAAAAGCTATGGCCATATCCGGATGATTGACTTGATCACGTCGTACAAAGTCTTCACTCAATGCTTCTTTGAACATGTTGAAGAGTGCTGCGATATCTGAAGGTGTTTGAAAAAGGAGTAATGTTGCAAACAACTGTCTCAGTTGTACTGGCATGTTGAAAATAACTGCCTCCTTCAAACAGCGTATTATTTCAGCATCATCCTCCAACAGACCTAGAGCTAAAGCAGCGTTTTTGAAGGAATTGCATAGGTTTCCTTCTATCGTACGAAGATCTTCGAACAACGTGCCACCCCGTTTATGGAGAAGCAATAGTCTCAGTGCAAACCTTTGCTCACATGGTCGTGGGTGAACTTGATATATTCTGCCTATGACAGGCAGTGTTCTCCGCTGTCTTGCTTTCCATGTTTTGGTGCGCTCGTTGAAAACATAGTGTTCAGGAATCTCGTGATAGAGATATCGGCGTGCAACCGGGTCTTGTGCATTCAATTTAAACCAAGACATCAGTGTGGTTTTTTCATTGATGTTTTGTAATTGTTCGACAGGGCCATTATCCTGAAAGTATACGGTCTGCTGATCAGGTAGATGAACATGCAGACGTTTGATAGTGTGACTTTTCTCGTGCATGGCAAATTGGAATATTCTATGAACAGCTTCATGAGGTCCAATATACCGGGCGTTGATGTATTGGGGTAATTCATCATGCTCAATATCTTGAGGTACTTGTTGCTGCTGTCCTTCAAGAATTTCCACGTGTGCCATATCTTGTCCTTTATGAATATATTTGAAAATATATTTCACGGACTTCACAGTGCTACATATTTCCAGATTAATGTGACACTGATACTTGAGTAGAAGATGGCGAATATGTGGCACAACCCATGTATCATCTAGAAGTCGATCTTCCAGATTAACTGGGTGACGACAGCGTCGTCTGTAGAGTGGATAACCATTCGCATTGACTTGTGTTTCGGCAGTGCGATCTTTCGGAAATCGTTTCTTGCATTTGTTATTCTCCATGCAAACACATCCCGGGTTTATATCACCGCATGGTCCATGTGTCATGTGCTTCAGTACTAATTTGTAATATCTTGCATCCTGTGGGTCCGGAGTTTCAGCTGATATGAGTCGATCTACCTGTAGGTTGCGAGGAAAAATATCACATGTAAGTTCTACACATCCAAATGGACTGTGTTTTTACTAAGCAATACAACTGATGATAATATTTCATACTCAATAATAAATGTATAATAAATCTATCTTTTACTCTATAATAGATTATTGTTACAGATGTTACCTCTTCAGGTGTTCGTGGTCTATCAGCCTTGGAGAGGAACAGAATCATGTGAGCGTGTGGTAGTCCTTTCTTCTGAAATTCGATGACATATACATGTGCAATAGTGTGTCCCAGAATGTGCTTGTGAAGGACATCTTCCAGTAGTTCTTGTAGTTTCTGTTGAAATACTCGTGTGACGATGTCAGGCCGGTCATTCGACTTCTGGTGTGGTAGAATGTTTTCTGAAATCTCCTTCCACTTGGGATTGGCCGTCATGGTTAGGAAGATGTCAGGGTTGCCATACTTTCTTACGATGGTCATTGGATCTTGAAAGTTCTGGTACATATTTCGTTGACTGCCTGAAAAAGATGACGGAAGTATGACAACACGACCGACATCAATATGAAGGGGTTCGTTGGGATTGTTTGCCCTGGCCATTTGATTTTCGATTTCAGCCCTTCTGTTCAGGTGATCCATCAGGCCTCGATAACTGTCAGCACGTAATTGCCGTTGATTGTGCAAAATCCAGTTGAGCTTGTTTCCTTCTATTTTGGTGTATGCATCCACCAAATATTGTTGAAAGAGAAGTGTTGCCCTGTGGATGGTGGACAGTTGATTTCTGACTTGTATTCGGTACGAATAATATTCGGCGATTGTAAGTTTGGTACGGTGGTTACGATTAGCATTTTGCTCGCCTTGTCCTTCACGTGTAGGTAGACGTTGAAGGTCCACGCTGTATCCACGATCACCCTGAAAGAACAACAATGGATAGGTTAGAGGATCCGCAACAGGATCTATGGCATTAATCTTCATAACATTACCACGCCTTGTTCGAATTTGAAGCTCTCTATCCTCGGGATTAGGAGCACCGCCATTGCGTGTAGTGTAGACTCGTTATATCGACTGTAATTTTCAATACAGCAAGTGTTTTTTTATGTAAGCATCAAAAAGCGCCTTGATTTTCTTATTTTTTGTGATCTGTTATATGTTCAGAAATATTGCTGTTGGTAACTCTTAATATCAAGGCAAGAATAGTAGAGAGCTAATCCATTGTAGATTGGGCGGGAAAGGACTTGAGTGTTCTGTCAACATCCGTTTCATCACGTGAAGCTATTATATGAAAATGAAGCATAATATCAGAGGTAAGAGGAGGACGTTCTATCTACCTGTCATATGGTATGCGCTTCCATGTATGGTGATGACTGGTGGTCCTGCATTAGCGTGTCTCCCAACCTTAGCTGTCCAGGATGCCATCGCCATTAGCGAATTGTATTTACGGAAATTTTTGACAAAATATTTAGATTCCTCAGTAGTTCCAGTGTATAAATGCATCACATTTGCCGGGGGTGGTTGAATGGGATCGAGAGTTATTAATCCTCCCATACAACATTTGTTGTATTGCTTTTTTGAGTTGAGTTCCTCTCGGAAGTACTTCGCTTCACAGTGAATACATGTTCTGGTCATTTTCCCAAGATGATGAGGCATTGGGGAGAATTGAGGAATTTCAAGAATAGGTTGATTTACTTCCCTTTCTTGATGTTCGATGGGTTGGGGGACATCATCTTGGTGTTTTGGTTGGATTTCGTCATGCATTTCAACTTCTTGTGGTTGTACCGCTATTTGATTTTCTTCATTCTCATTTTCAAGGTTGGGTTGCAATTCCATAGCAGCAGGCAATATTTGTGGATCCTGAAATGCAATGCAATGTTAGTTAATATAATTCAATAATGTGTTTTGAAATGCATAAAATGTGCATGCTGCGCAAGTGTTCAAATTTGGAAAGTTTTTTGCACATTTTGATACATGAAATGCATAAAACTGAAACTTGTGAAGATATGTCTATTTAGAGAGTAAAATAATTTCCTGACATGGTACTATGGAGGTTGACTGGTGTATTTTAAGCCAATTGTGATGGTAGTCTGTTTTACCTGATTATCATGTGGAATTGGAATGTGTTGTTCCTCGTTAATTTCATCAGGTTGTGCTGGCCTTTCAATTTCATTATTTTCATTTTCAATATGTGTTTGGGGTTGCATCTGCATTGGCCGTATCTGTTAATAATGAAAATTAAATTAAATTAGTTATTTTAGTCATTAGTTAATAGAAATTTTAATGTCATTACTGTGTGACTATGTAAATTGATATAAATATACATGGGAACTTATAATTATATATGTGTCAAGTAGGGAAATTGCATGGGGGATTTGGGTTATGGAAAATGGAGTTGCCTAACTATAGTTAGCTTATGTTTACAATTTTCTTTTACCTCATTGTCATTTTGAGCTTGATTTACATTAAGCATCTCCACATCTGCCGTTTGTATTGCTGCTGGACCTTCATGATTACGATTCAGAAGGGGTGGTTGCAACTGCATAACCATCTGCGGTACCTGCAGATGGAAAAATATTGATAATTTGGTTGATATAATAACTGATTTAATTTTGATAGTTTTTAATTACAAAATGCTGTATAATATATGGTTGACGTGATTGGAAAAGTTTAGCAAAAATTATCGAGTTGTGTACCTGAAGTTGAGGGGCCAGTGCTGCAGGATATTGTAAGCCAATGTTTATTGGTTGTGGTACTGCTATAAGTCCATAGTGGGGAAGCATCGCAGGTACTTGCCATGGCACAAACAGTGCTTGCATCTGTGGATAATGAACTGGGAGTGGTTGATATTCTGGGGCTGGTTGCTGAGGGTATTCTTGCTGCAACTGGTGAAGATCATTCACTGCTCCCGGTACCGTATTATCGGGTGGTAAATCAGCAGGATGAGGCAAGGTAAATTTCAACATTCAACTTACCAATAACAAAGTAAAACAATCTTTGTAAGATTTTTTCTCAATATATAGATAATTATTATTTTCTTCCAATTTCTAACAACGTTAGATGTTGAACAAAAATTTTACATTTGCTGTAGCAAGAAAGTAAACATGCAATTGCTATTTTAAATTCGTGCCAATTTGAAAGTTTTGTGGCCTCTATTCGGCGGCGTGCCTCGTTGTTGTTATTATTATGATTATGATGATTCATTCTGTTTTGTCGATCTCTAAGTATAAGAAGAAATAATTTGGTGGACTTTATTATGCAAGATATCTAGAAATAGATCATTTCTCACCATGCCGTTGTGGGGATTTTGATGGTGAAGGTTGTTGAACACAACAACAGGAAAATCATTTTCCACCACGGACACATGGAGAATGAAGTACATTGATTTTATTTTTGGTGATCTGTTATATCTTCAGAAATATTGCTGTTGGTAAAAATACCAATAATAAGAGTAGGCCATGGAAGGTTGACCAAAGGTAAGAAGGTTTTATACGTTGTTTGAGTGGGTAAATACATGAGGTGGAAGTAGTTAATGATTTGCAGTTACAATAAATGACTTACATTTATAGACTTGAGGCCACATGAAAAGAACTGAGATGAGCCAACATGCTATAAAGTAGATTACATGATTTCTTGTTGTTTTTCAGGAGCCCAGACATAAAGTGAATGTTTGTGGTCATTCCTTCTGAACATTATTATAGTTAGGTGAGTTCATTTTAAGATTTGTTAATTGAAGATCATTTGTTCAAAAAGAAGGACAGTGTCTGTTTTGCAGTGTTTTTTTTAATGAATTACAAAAGTTAGAAATAGAAGCACTGCATATTAATATTAACATACTTACTATAGATACTATACATAAATATATACATAAATACATACCCTATATACTATGTATAAAAATACTATACATAATATACATACATACCTACATTCATAAACACATACATACATACATACATACATACATACCCTACATACATACCCTACATACATACCCTACATACATACCCTACATACATACCCTACACACATACCCTACATACATACCCTACATACATACCCTACATACATACCCTACAATACATACCCTACATAACATACCCTAAAATACATACCCTACACTACATACCCTACAATACATAACCTACATTACATACCCTACAATACATACCCTTCCATACATAACTTACAATACATACCCTACAATACATACCCTACAATACATACCCTACAATACATACCCTACAATACATACCCTACAATACAAAGCCTACAATACATAACCTACAATAGATACCCTACAAAACATACCCAAAAATACATACCCTACAATACATACCCTACAATACATACCCTATGATACATACCCTACGATACATACCCTACAATACATACCCTACAATACATACCCTACAATACATACGTTACAATACATACCTTACAATACATACCCTACAATACATACCCTACAATACATACCCTACAATACATACCCTACAATACATACCCTACATAACATACCCTACAATAAATACCCTACAATACATACCCTAAAATACGTACCCTTTAATACATACCCTACGATACATACCCTACAATACATACCCTACAATACATACCCTACAATACATACGTTACAATACATACCTTACAATACATACCCTACAATACATACCCTACAATACATACCCTACAATACATACCCTACAATACATACCCTACATACATACCCTACAATACATACCCTACAATACATACCCTACGATACATATCCCACAATGCATACCCTACAATAAATATCTTACAATACATACCCTACATACATACCCTACAATACATACCCTACAATACATACCCTACAATACATACCCTACAATACATACCCTACAATGAATACCCCACGATACATACCTTACAATACATACCTTACAATACATACCCTACAATACATACCCTACAATAGATACCCTACATAACATACCCTACAATAAATACCCTACAATACATACCCTAAAATACGTACCCTACAATACATACCCTACGATACATACCCTACAATACATACCCTACAATACATACCCTACAATACATACCCTACAATACATACCCTACATACATACCCTACAATACATACCCTACAATACATACCCTACGATACATATCCCACAATGCATACCCTACAATAAATACCCTACAATACATACCCTACATACATACCCTACAATACATACCCTACAATACATACCCTACAATACATACCCTACAATACATACCCTACAATGAATACCCCACGATACATACCTTACAATACATACCTTACAATACATACCCAACAATACATACCCTACAATAGATACCCTACATAACATACCCTACAATAAATACCCTACAATACATACCCTAAAATACGTACCCTACAATACATACCCTACGATACATACCCTACAATACATACCCTACAATACATACCCTAAAATACATACCCTAAAATACATACCCTACAATACATACCCTACCATACTTCCCCCTGGCAAGCGACCACCCAGCGCCCTCCCTGCCGCCCCCCTAAAAGCCGTTTCTTCTGAAAGTGAAAAAATGAACTCATCAACGTATGTTAAAAACACTAAAACTTGCAAATTAAATTAACGTGGCGAATTTTCGTCCTACAGAACCCACGAAAATATCAAAAAGAAGCTAATAGCTTGGCGAACATTTATCGAAAGTATTTGGGTGAAAAAAAACAAAGTTTTGGCAGGTTAAAATTTAATTTTCGCGACTGCAAAACACACGCGTGTGGCATGAAAATTTCGTGTTTTCCAGCAAAACCCAAACTCGGCCAAAACTGTCCAAAAACAGAGGAAAATCAACAAAACAAAAAACACAGCCATATAAATTTAGTTCTTGTGTAAATAAACAGTTATCGAAAGTTTAAATGGAGAAAATCGGCCCAGAACGACCCGAGAAAATCAAAATTGTCTTCGTGTTTTGGTTAGGCCCTCGGCTCAACACAAAAAACGTGAGGTTAAACAAAACAAAACTCGTGCTATTTTGAGCCAAAAACAATTAAATAAAAAAATACCTTGAAATAATTGTCTACACATTGTCTCCACAGGTCCTGAGAACAATTGACACGTCATTACAATTGATTTCCGGCAGGTATTCACGTTTAAACCCGAGCAACTTGCCGCCCGTTCAACTAAAAAAACACGTGCTTCTCCCTGCTCGTTTTGCATCTCATTAACTCCCTCTTGGAACTTTCTAGAAAGACGGAACACAAAATGGGCAATAACTCCCGAACCGCTGGGGCTAGAAATTAGCGGAACGCTTTAGTTTCATCAGCACAATGCAGGGATCATTTCCATACCAATTTGCACCCTTATTGACCCCCAGAAAAAAAGCCTTTGACTGGCAACGCCCGCTCCTTTGATCCCATTGTTTTTTCGAACGTCGATTGTTCACCAAACAATAGCCCATTGTTCACAGTCGGCCGGTCACGTGATGTACAGTTTTATTATATATAGACTAGCCGGGGGCGCTCGCTACGCTCGCTTCCCGGAGTCCCTCAAGTAAAAAAGTTTAATGTGGTTGGCGCACTTCGTGCGCTGCATTCTCTCACGCTCATGCCCTTTCCCACCCCACGTACAGTGGTTTGGCTCTCCCTCGCTCCCCTGTCTATCTATTGTCACGATTGTAGTGTTTGACTTGCATGGAAATTAGTTTTAGCGATCAGCCTCGTTTTCATTTGAAAATCCTCGTTTTCATCAGTTAAGTCTCGTACTGATGGTATAATAGATAAGATGCAAGATGAAAGTTTGTTATGTTGTAGGGACAACAACAATTAGCCTGCTATTAGTTGAGTGCATGTATTGACACTTGGCTGTGGTACTTTGTCAACCTAATACAAACAGTAAAGGAACATCTATGATGAGCATCCAGAATTTAAATTAATGTTGACTTACAGAGGTATGGTTTTGTTTCCATGATAATATGATACTGATGCATTGGACTTTGACAAATCAATAGGTATGAAGTCTCCAATACTTGCATTTGTACAATGATGTACATCAGTAGATCTACAAAGTGAAAGAGACAAATTATATTGCATTTAACATGTTGGTTTATTACTATCGATGGTAAAAAATAATTGGATTTGGATAAGATAGCCCTTGGGAGCTGAATAAGTTGATAGCGAAAAATTGCTCTTTCATAATTAGGGAGTTTGTTTAACTGGAATAACAATTGGGACTTTCTTCACTGTATTGTAACGTATTATTTAGAATATATTAAAAGCCCTGATAGCAAAAAGTAAGTTTGACTCAAGTAACAATAGTTTCCTTTCCTTAATATTAATGTTAAATAAAGAGAGAATCTGTGGAGTTTAATTTTCCTTTCATGTTGATTCAATGTATCTCAATATAAAAAGAAATAAAGAAATCAATATTGTTCAGTATGACATTACAGACAAAACAGATCATGTAATTCATTTGCCACGAAAAAGCTTTATTAAATTAAATCAAGTAAGTACAAAGATATCTACAGCTGGGATTGGCTTTACATTAGTTTGAATCATATACAACATAAGGATAAGCACCTGTTACCGTGGATAACCAAAGCAAAAGTACTTCATAATCATCATCAATGGGATGGGCATTGCATGGTGAAAGGAGTTTCATAGGAGTAGTGGGCTTGGCTGTTGGTAAGGCAAAGAAGGCAGCCACAAAGTGAAAAGAAGCGACTGCAACATGTGGTTATAGCATTAAACACTCTTTGTGAAAACATTAAATATAAAAAGCTATGAAACATAAGCGGAGTTGTCAATTTTGGCCTCAAGAAAGTATATGTTAATGAGTGTGATACTTTATTGGTTTTACTGATTAATATGTAGATAGATAGATAGATAGATAGATAGATAGAGTGAAATACAATTGGCCTAAGAAACATGTAGTTTAAATGTCAACTTGAATGGGGTGAAAGTAAAAGTAAATTCTACTTACCCCTCAGCGATGGCAAAATGAATGTTTCTATCAGGTTTATTTTGTCTTATTTCAGCATCAAGTTCCGTTGCTATCCAAGATTTTGGAATTATGTTATGCTTATGCTGTTCTAATTTGAAATATTAGGACAGCATAAGCACGAAGATGAAAAATTGCTACGTTGACGAAACATAGCATAAATCAAAATCATACAACGAATTCTATTGTTATGCAGCCTCGTTTTGACGTAATTATCTGATTGAGCTGGATTGGCTAACAATCAACCCAACCTCAACTGAACAAAGAACATGCTGTTAGTGCGTCCTTCCTTTCATCTTTGTTGTTCCTGAGAGGGTCAATGGCGATGGTAAGTAGGTTTTGCAAAGCGTATTATATCATTGCGATCTTTCAAGATACATCTTGAAAATAAATGTGTAGCATTTCTGTGAAGGCTTTGATTCATTTTACCAGCGTATAAGACTTTAGGAAATATAGTATTTGACAAAATCCCTTGAGAATAGGCCACATGTAAGAAAAACGGATGCTAGTGATATGATACATTGTCTGTATTTGAAGATGATAAAAGATTCTGTTCTTTTTACATTTTATTACATGTACTATTCGTGCATTTTAGGTGGTGCATAACTTGTGTAGCCTCATGTTAATGGAGGCAATTTTTGACTGTTCTTCAGGTAAGTATTGAATTATAGGAGATCATTACCTTTCCGAAAGGCCATCTAGTTCATTTATAAAGACGGGTTTTTGAAATACATTTGTTGCAAATTTTTAGGCTTTGTGTCACAGCATATGAAAGAAGAGTTTAAAGGTACTGTTGGTGGGAAATATTTGTAGGCGAAATGCATGGCTTTTCAAAGGTAATAGTGTTGTTATAATTTTCCACAATATTATTATTATTTACTGTTATGAGGATGATGGACAATTTTACAATGAAATAAAACAGACAAATAACATTGAGAGAAAACCAACAAAAGACAAACATTAACACCAACAAAAGACAAACATTAACACTTACAATTATTTTTTGTCTCTGCCCCTGACCAAGGACAAAATTTCTTTTGTGGGCACATCTGCCCACATGCACCCCGTGTGCTCTTCAACTTTATTTTCTTCATTTTTTTTCTCTGGTTTTTTATATTTTTTGAATCTTTTTTTTGCTATAATTTTTATTTTTAGTTCTTCAGATTTCCTGTAGAGAAAAAGACATTGTTACAGAAGGAATTGAAAGTAAGCAATGTGTTATACACACAGATGAGATGGAAACATTGCATTGCAACTTACGCTATTTCATCCTTTGTTAAATGCCCTTCTTGGGTGCTGACAAAATGAAATTTGGTGCCTCTTTTAATGGCACTGAACTTGAAGACACATTGCCTTTTTAGTGACGCAATGTCAGTAAAACTGATTAGCTGGGATTAATATGAGAACAATATATTAAAAACAGTGACTTGCATAGGATACAATTGTTTTTCCTTGTAAAGCAGTTTCATAATCTATGCATAACATTTATTTACATTTATCAATATATGGATGAAAGTATTTGTCAATGTTACCTTAGTTTCCTCACCACAGTAAACCACTGTGGGTTCCTTTGCTACTTCAGGTGCTGCAAGCTCAGCTGCTGCAGGCCCAACTGCTGCAGGCTCAACTGCTGCAGGCTCATCATTGATGGCAAGTTCATTTTCACTATCCATGTTTACACTATATATAAATATATTGTCATTCAATGAAAGGTGAGTTAAAAGGGTATCGGTTGTTTGAATTTGCCACTACAGTTCTGTTGATGTTACATTAATATATACTTTTAATGTATTAATATGACACACTTTCATTTTCTGCAGATAATGAATAATAATTATCTTTGTTACAATGAAGAGGAGAGACTAAAGGCAGGCAGAAAACGCAGAACTGAATACATGAACTTACGGCAGCAGTATTCGCGAAAATTATCTATTTCAAGTGAACCTGTTAAGGATAAAATTGTTATTGTGATAGTATCCACTGCAATGGCAATTGTGACATAAAATATAGCACTTTGAGCTTTTTTAAAGCTGTTTAGTTATAAATAGCCTGTATTTTCATGTGAAAGTAAAAGCAACGTTAAAAATACATGTACTTACGTAAATTGTTGTTTTTCTTGTGGTGGGTTGAAAAAATTTTTACGCACGCTATGTCCTCTATGACGCAAGAAAAATTTTAATTTTTGCGCCGCTATTGTTGTTGCTAGGACGCCGAAATTCCCGTGAAAATCTGATGATAATAGTATTAGCTCCAGGACATTACGTGGTGTTGCATTGATGGTATTGTGATTGTAGTTTTCAAGAGCAACAAAACTTTGAATTATGTGATAACTATTAGAATTACAAATTACAATTGCGATGAGAATACACGCTCCTTTTTATAAGGGACCTAGCTGCTAAGGGCCTAATTGTTTAAGTTCATTATTTTGAGATCTCTTTGACCACTTTGTAGTTCTAAAAGTTGTTTAATTTGAAGTTGGCATTTGGTGGACATAATTAGTAGAGACGCAAGAAAAGCATTCAAATTCATTGTTTTGCTATGTGAAAAGATAAGAGGTTAACACATGAAGAAGCTTCAAATAATGTAAAAGTACTGAAAATCAATGGAACCGGCTTCCTAATTTTGAATAGTGCGGAAATATTAATATACTAAAAATTAAAAATGCCTTAGTGATTTGGTCTGTAGTAGTAAACGTTCCTTAAGTTTTCTACCTTATGCATGTAGGTTCCTTATAAAAAAGTTTGTTACTTCAAGTTGCCATTATGTTGTAATTGTTCTGAGGATTCAATAAGTTTCTGTGGTTGCATGTTAATTGTATGGGAAAGCTCTTTATGATATAAGACACATTGTAAGATGGTAGTACAGTTCATGTATACAGTGTCTACATACTGGAAACGTAAGCAAGTGTCAATGATATATACAATTGGAATGTTGTTGATTAAAAAAAAACAGAAATACTTTGTCAAGGACTTCCACAGTGAATGAAAGAGGAGACACCATACACTATGAGGTTCTGGTTAAAAAGATATCTACAATGGGAAACTTATCATGCAAGACTCTCAATATTCAAGTAAGATAACAAAGACATAAATGCATTAATAATGTCTGCTTTTGTGGTAAGAGCCATCTTAGCTTGTTTTGTCCAGCGTATTGGAGGATTCTATCAGTTATTGATACAATGTATGCTTCCCACTAAATGTGAAAATCTTGTGGTGTAATGGTTGTGAAATCATTGCCGTCTGTGACTGGCACACTGAGTTTATGACGACACATCTGCCTGATAAGGAACATGATTAAGTGACAATGTGGAAGAATTAAGTACCTACAGGTTTAGAATACTGTAAGTGATTCGTTAAGAAAACATTTAATGGTAGTCAATGTAGAAATATTATTCAGCCTTTATTTATTCAGTCTGCTTTTCAAGCACGGTGCATTAATTGATTCATATGGAACAGAGAGCATCATACCTTGAATATTATACCTGACTTGGAAAATAATTTGAAGAGAACACTTTGAACCATTCATTGAATTTTCCATTGCCTTTGACTAAATGAATGTGTACAAAAAATAGGGAAAAAGCATTAATGAGTGTGGTAGACAAAAGAGATATGCAATGCATGTGCAATGAGGAAGGTTTTAAGTAAGTAAAGTGTCCAACTTGACTTTCACTAGTTTCCTTCATGTACATCACAACAATTAAACATCTTCAATAAACACAAAGTTGAAAGCAGGTTCATGTGGGGATATCAATGAGCTTTGCTTGTAAAACAAAGAAGGCAGCCACCAAGTCAATAAATTGGTTAGGAACTATATTGACGGAAATAAAAGCCCCAGGAAGATGTTGGTAGAGCAATGCAAATTTCTTCTGGAAACAAAGTACTGAAAAAACATTGGAAAATTTCCAAAATTCTGGCCTAACAAACTATATGTAAACCGTGAGTAAAGTAGAAATGGCTTAAGCTAAGCAATTTTCATTGAACTTATAAAATTCAAAGGGATGGAAATGAAAATATACATTGTTGATCTCTGATTCATAGCAGCCTAGTTTTCTCCTTTAAGTCAATAAGGGTATACATGAGCTTTATTTTCTCTCATTTCAGTATCAAATTGGCTTATAAATCTAAATATCCATTGTTTGATTGTGCAAAACGAAAATGAACCGTATTTACCTTTGGTGAAGAGCAAGGTAGTTGTTTCCTTTAAGCCAGGAAGGCTTTATGAGGTATAATTTCATTGAGTTCAGCAACAAAATCCAACTGGTTGCCATTTGTTGGCAGACAAAAACTTAGACCCGCCAGGCAACAATAGTGCGATGATGAGACATAACATAGATGAAAATCATACATAGACAGCACAAAGGCGTTTGAAATGAGAGACAGAAGTCTCGTCTCGTTTCAATGATCTTAGCAGAAATGCATCTAATTAAAAACGACGTCAATAAATTTTGTTATGATGTTATTGAATGGAGATTTATATGGGACAAATACACAAATATATGAATATTGAAATTCTAACGATTTATCTCCTGATTATCTACTTTTGAATTTGGATAGATATTTGTATTGTATGCGAAGTACGAATGCCAAAGGTTCAGTCATGATAGAGTTTACTATTCAAAGAATTGGTGAATTGTCAATATCAATGAAAATTGATCCATACAATCCGTAGTTCAGGTTGCAAAATTGATTGGTTTAGCGACGTGTTTAGCCAAAGTGACAGTACCTCAATTGGATCATTCAATAGCATTTCACTCTCTGCATGGATACATCTGTGCCACGGCGTAAATGTTTTCTTCCAATAACGGCGGTCGTTTGCTTTGAGGATTACGTTTGTACATAGTAAAAAAAGAATAAGATTGCCGGTTACATTAGTTAAAAGCTCGAACACCAGCGTCAAGGAGTAACCTTTGTTCGAGTTTTCTTTGTTGGTGAAAACTGCAATTGAAATTTGGAAGTATATAACAGTAAACACTAAAGGGGCCTCTATAGATTATAGATCAAGTTTTAATGTATTAAAAGGAAAGGGGGGGATGTTATTGATAGTGCGGTGCTTTGCGAAAAGCAACTATCCTTAAGAGACAACTTGCAGTTTTCACAGAGTAAGGAAATCCACTTTCCCATAGGCAATATCGGAGAAAATGCAACGCTTAACTCTTAATAATCGGGCGCTACGCAGGATTCAGACTGTGCTGACTGCTGTGTGTGGTGCAGTCACCCTGACATGTGATGGTGTATTCAGTTGGTCTCCGCAGATCAGTGTATCTAGAATGAATTCATTCTAGAAGGGTGCCAGTAACGGCTGTACATCACACTTATGTCAACATGATCTGCGTTGAACACAATACCGTACCCTTGAATGTGTGTATGTGCGTTTGGTGCAGCCCTTGTAGACAACGTGCAGATGGTCGCTCTAGGATGAAGCCTTTACAGGACTTCTGGAAAACAATGTTCTTTGTTTTCCTGTGTGTTTCCTCTGGGAGGAATACTTTGAGCCCGTTAAATGATGTTGCTCTTGACATGGCCACATATAACTGACCATGTGTGAACACGGGCTCAGGTAAGTACAAACCAACATACCTCAGG